>DWME01007506.1:0-12564 GCA_018244795.1 Parelbella ahira ahira
AATTATTACATTATAACATGCTTGGTACAACATACACAATATTATAAGCTTAATGCACAATCTCTTATAGGTAAACACTGCATGCAATATACAATTATCATTTAAGTAACCAGATATAGTAATTTTACAGTGAAGTGAGGATATACAATATAACAAAGTTATAACAATTTTTGCTTATAATCATAGGCATGACGTGGAAGGTTTTACGTTAAGAATTTCGTTACGAATACGATGATAATGATGATGATGATGAAGATGAAGAAGATTCATCAAATGTCCGAGCGGCCGCATCACGCCCGTTTTTATTTTATCACCAACAGTCTATATCGCACAAAATTATGTTTTGATACATACGGCTATGTTAATTAACATTCTACGTATCTCACACGCCGGGCCGAAGGCTGTTTGTGTGTAAATACAATATTTGTGAATCGCTCCACGTGTGCCACTTGCGCCTACAGTATCGATTGCGGCTCGAGCCAACGTGATCGCGGCCCCCGTATGTTCGCTTATAACATAATCAACATAACATCACGCCTACACTTCGGTAAAGAGGTAAGCAGAGGAGTGCAGTACGTTTAATTATCCACAGTTCTGTTATACGTCCCATTTATTAGGTGATGAGACTATTGACAAATAGCGAATACAAATTTAGACTTTCAGTTATAACAAGGAATTTGCTGTTACAACCTATAATACTGGACCAGGAATCAAACCCAGGACCTCTCACGCAGTAGCGTTTTAAAACCACTAAACCAACGACGTACTAATGATATATGTATGTCCCATGTGACAGAGGGTGAGTCTATTGACATATCCCGGACACAATTCTAGACTCCACGTCACCAATAAAAGTGCTATGTTTAACAGATAGATCAGATATTGACTGATCGAGGAGTCGGATGTCTCCGAAACTCGCGTGGGCGTGCGAAGAGAGTCATGAATGCCAGCTCTGTAGAGATAGTAATAAGTGGTACTCGACACTATCAGCATACCCCGTAACACACCCGGGGTGATGATATAAAAATAACAAATATTTGACAAATGCTTGCGAGTAGGTTTCCTACTCATTAATGGCACAAATCATCTTATAGAATATACTCGTACATATCCTGAAAAATTTATCGTAATAAAGTATAATATTTTAAAAAGTAATTAAGTAAGGTAAGATATTAAGTAATAACATATTAGTAACAAAATACATTAATTATTATTTATTAGACTTTATTTAAAAATGGGATCAGAATTATGCCATTTGAGTATCAACACATGTATAATATTTAAAAGCGATTAATTATTAAGGGTTAATAATCACCTTGTCTTTCTCATAATAAAATTATTAAGTCACCATTAAGTTGAAAAGACGGAAATTGCCTGTCATTATTAAGAAAGTCTTACCTTATTAGCGAGACGGAAATATGAATGAGTGGATGAGCTCGTGAATGAGATGAGTCAAAGAATGAATGAATAGGAAACTAAGATGTTCCAGTGATTTACGAAATAAAGTAAAGCATGTTTTAAAGTAAAAGTAGGTGGGCATAGTAAGTCAATTACCTATAAGCAAATGATCCTTAAGTTTCCCATACGAAACTAAAATCAGGATAGTAATGAAATTATCGTCTGACTGGTATGCATCTAAGCCATCTAGGACCTTCCTAATTCTACCTCGCCACTGACTAAGTGTACTGGATTTACTAGCAGACATTTCTGGTAGTGGTTCGGAGGCTGGATTTGTACCCAGTGTATTGCTTCTTAGCCCATGGTGGGTCGTAAAACATAACTAGTGAATTGTGGGCGTGTACGACACTTCCCTGCCTACTCCTTCCGAGAATGACAGGCGTGATAATGTTTAGATAAATCTATTGAGAACACAATACAAGAATTCCTTTTAAAAAAATCTAACAGAGAATAGTGCCAAGCGTTCTAGTGACACCCAGTACATTTCTAGAGACGCTCGATTTTCTTCGGGACTTTTGTAATACAGCAGTCTTAGGTCTTACGTCATTTGTCTAGATATAGGTATTATCTAGACCTGTTATGTTAGTTCACGAGTTCAGTTCACGCAACACTGAGCTTTACGATTCTAAAAACATCTATTTATACTGTACATGAACAAGATTATGTGAAAGTACTTACAAAAAAATTTGTTCTACGAAAATAATAGGTCAGAGATTGGCTGATGAGGGAAATAGATGTCTCAAACGAAATGCGTGTATAATGAGATTGATGACTATAGAAACACGACAAATCTGTACATAATACATTTGGGAATAAATACTCTCTACCTTTTGTTTTTCTTTCCACTCATTGCTTACAACTGGTAAACTGGTAAGTAGTAGAACGTGGGAATCTTATATTTTCCTCTGCCTACCGCTTCGGTGATTACAGGCGTGATGTTACGTATTTTATATTTAAATCGAAATTCTGTGGAATCTAATGTGACTGTATAATAATAAGCATTGTATAAATAAAAATGTAATATTGTCTATGGTCTAATATTGAAAAGAATTTAAGCAAAAGCAAATGTTGCTCATTAGGTCTGTGCCAGCGGAAGCAACAAAGTATTCGACTGTAGGTGGCAACTCGACACCCGTCGCCGGAACATCCGGTTGTCTGATCCAAATTATTTATTATGTATTCAAATAAAAACCACAATAAGCAAAACCAAGCTTAGTAAGACATTCTCTCTTCATTTATCATTTTCCACTTTTTTTATCAATGTAACATTCTTCAGAGTTATGTTTTTTAATACTTGAATAAATATACGATATATGTATTCGAATTATTATCTTTGACCTGTCTCATTCCACTGCTGGTACTAGGCCTCCCGCAACACCAACTCGGTCAGTCCAAGGCTTGCTGCTTCCAGCTTTTGCCTGCTGTCTTTAAAACATTGCGACTTCACCTAGACAAAAGGCATCCTACACTCTGCCATAGTGCAACACTAATTGACTAATATATCATATAATGACAGGTGTATTCATTGCTAATAAAAACTTTTTACGACTGAGCTGGGTGCGCCGGGTGTCATGTTTGTCATACGGTATTAACTTTAATACGAAGTAAAACTCACAATCAGAATTAAGTATTATTGATAATTAATTTTCAGTTCTATTAATGTATAATTGATATTGACCCTTTACTTACTTAAAATTACTATAATTTCATCGGTATCATCATTTTCACTGTCTTACCATCCACTGATGGGCGCAGATCTCGATACTAACATTTACGTAAAAATTAGTACAAATAATAGTGTTGAAGAAGCACGTCAGCTTAGTGAGGATAGAGATTGTTGCTCTCAACCATCCCCGTAATGGACTTGGCATGATGTTATAATAACATTAAAAAGTCTAAAGAATTACACTTCCAACGTTTAGTATTTAAAAGCATAAAAAGAAGAGTAAGTTTGTTACCTAGTAGAGAACTACAAAAAAGTAAGAGAAGAATAGTAAGTTCGTAACTCGTAAAGAAGTACAAATAACATGAGAAGATTACATTTGTTAACCAGTAGAGAAGTACAAAATAGAATGGGAAGAAGAGTAAGTTTATTAACTCGCAGGTAGAGAGAGCGTCCGCTAGGATTTTTTCGCTATCCACGCTCTCTCGAGATTGCCTCCGCTGAGAGCAGCGCGGAAATGGATTATTTGCTATTGATTGGATTGTCCGTTATGCTGTCTCGGTTCGTAAACAACGGTCGCGCGACTGCTAACTAGATAGAAGCCCTTTGATCATCTAATAGGTTTATGTCAGTTTTATATGAATTTTATTGTGAATTATAAAGTTTTATCAAATCTATTACCCGTCCATCATTGTTGTATATTTCAATGACGTTGATGATGATATTTATTTCATTATTTATTTAATAATCGTAATCTCCACCCAGAGTCACCTCGCTTGAATATTGTCATCACTTATTTCTGCTGCTAAACAGTAATATTTGTTAATTTAAGATCTGATTCATAGTACCTATTATGAATGGTGAATGATAAAGCAGATTTCACTTAACTTTTAAGACATATTATATTGGAAGCGATTAGAGCAAACCAACGGCTTATATGCTCGTTGCTAAATCTAAAATCTTGGCATAAAAATTCTTTTGGCATTTTAATAAAACATTCAATTGCATACCTACATTAAGCCCGTTTCACAACTACATTTTAACCATATATTCGATGTTAAACTGACAATAAAATGCTAAGGAGTAATTTTTCCAAATGTTCATCCAATATGATACTGCCGACCTAACGAGCGGATAGATTGAACGATACGTCTCCTGTGGACCGGAATTTGTGGTCGTAAAAACGAATTGTCGTTGTCGAAAGTACGACCGACAACAGTGGATTACCTACCTACTCAATATATTTGCTACTGGTGTCGTTATTGGTTTATATATAAGTAATGTTGTTTAATATCCTGTTTATTCCAAAGCTCTGAAGGACCTGCCGCACTGCTGGAGCCCAGACAATAGTCTGGCTGTACTCCCCTAATTCCCTTATCGGGTTCACCACACTTAGACTGAAAAGATCCCGAAACATAATATTCAAACTCCTCATTATTGAGACTGGCATTTTGCACTTAAACTTGGTAATTTCTTTTAGTACCTATTTTCTTTTAACGAGATCGTGTGTTTTAGCTCTGCCTTTATTTCGGCAGGCGTGTAGGTACATTATCAGTGTAATACATTTCGATATTTTTTGTCTGTAGCTAACATCGAAGGACTAACGGTAGTTTGTTTTGAAATTCTTTGTTTTAAATGTAAGGGATAGAATATAATAAATAATTATAGTGTTTGCGAGGACTACCATGGAAAATGGATATGAGCAGATTAATATATTTGAGCAACATTCAAAATATAATTAATATGAACAAACTGGAGTCTAGAATGTGCAAGCAATCTTTTTAATTGAAAGACTAACCGAATTTTGTTAATGGCTCTCGAACTATATGCTAATCCCAATCTCTCTTGCAGTAATTAGATGCCAAGGCACGAGTTAGATCCACAAACAGACGAGTCAGTACGTTCCAGTGAAGTATCATAGATAAACATAGTCATGTCGACGTGGCCTTTATTATGAGTCAAAATTCAACAATTGCATCTCAATAACCTTTGAACCAAAACGCTATGCAATTGGCAAGACAAGCTACAGAAAAGCCATATATCGCTACATTTTTGTACACGTGCTTATAGAAAAGTGTCGGATGATACAGAAGAGCAATTTTCTGATACGTAACATATGGAGCGAAGCGTTACAATATGGGGCCGTAATTTCTGTATGAGATATAAACGGTGAAGTGCGAAAGGAAAATGTGTGGAAGTGTTCTGAGGGCCTATGGAGAAAATTATGACGATGGTGACACTATGAACTACATTGTTTAAGACTGGCTCTTTGTTGTAGTGGTTAGTGAACCTGACTGTTGTGCCGAGGGTCGTGAGTTCGATTCCCACCCACAATAAATATCTGTGTAATGAGCACTAATATATGGTAAGTGTCTAGATTTGTAGTTTATCAGCCATCCGGCCATCATAAACCAAGCTCTCTTGATGCTTGATTTGGAATCAGATGGCCGTGTGTGGAGATGTCTCATGATTTTATATTATATTGTTGTAAGCAATTTATTAAATGCAAATTTCCACACACGAAAATATAAGAAGAACACTCGTCAGATGCCATGTAAAAATCAATGCTACAAAATTGATCAAAATTAAACAAAGTTGACTATCAAATGTTCTTAAGTTCGAGAAAAAGCTGGAGAATTCTGACATCCATATCCTAATCACCTACCGTTCTCAAGAGCTTAAGAGTACGACACATATAATATGGGATATGTCCAAGCAAGAATATATTACAGTATAATACTCTGCCAACATAAATTAACGCCAAATACTTACTCTATACAGGACCTCTCGATCAGCGGTCATGCTTTACAAGCACTGACCAACGAGACAGTCAAAGGGAAAAATCTTGAAATGAATAGAAATTTGTGTAAACTCCAAATAACATTATTAATTAATAGAATATGTCGGAGGAAGGAAACTGTGTTGGGTTGATTGTTACTTATTATAAATTGTTACAATGTCTTAACATTATTTCTTTGTCATCTAATTGGTTTCGTAAATTCTTAAATTGTTTTTATTTGATTTGTTATAATTGTTTTAAAAAGTTGAAATTGCTAATTTAATAAAAAGTCACGAATATTGCTGGTCGAGGCGCCATCTTAAGAAAGCGCGGGAAATAACGTCGTGGTGAACGGTCATTCTAAAGAGGGCTGGTGGATCGAGTTGGATTATTGTTCTTTGTTTTTGCTAAGATCGGTGCCCCGAACCTACTGCTCGGTTATAACTGTTTTTTTTAATTAATTTAACCTTAAAAGTATTGTGAAAACGGAATAAACATTTGTAAACATCTAATATCAGTGTTTTGTGCTGGCATTTTACTCGGATGACGCCCTCTAAGCCCGCAACCACGATGAATGATGATGTCATTGAGAACGTTTCTCCGACAAATGTATAAATAGTTAAATTGATAGAATAGATAAATAGTTATATGCGTTATTTCGCAAACCATGTTGAAGAAAGTCGTAATATGAACGTAAAATAAAGACTCAAAAGGGGGCCTTATCGCTTAAGTAGCGGTTTTGTGTCTGATTTCCTTCGGACAGAGGACAAAGGACAAAGCGAGGACACTAAGCACAGTAGAAGTGGATTTTAAAGCTTTAAAACAAGACACAAAAGAAGGATTTATAATACTTCTCTGTATCACAAACATAAACAAATATGAAAATATGAAATATGTTATTACGTCATCACGCCGGGTTACTCACGGTTTATTACTTAATATGTAACAAAATAATGCGGATGATGGTTTTTTAGGTGAACAGAGAAAAGAAAAAAGCAGAAGAAAGACGAAATTGCTTCTTAAAGGGATAAAGCGCTTGAAGGCGGTGAAAATATAGACGGAAGAAACTCCATGATAAATATCATGAACGATGAAAGTTTTATTGAAGTAAAAGAGAGTTGCAGAAGCTTCTGAGACGGTTTAATCGTCGCAAAATTTTTTCATCGATTGATAGTATCTAATTCTCAAATTTTTATTAACTTCATTTTATGAAATGACAACACCATTAAACAAAACCTAAATAAATCTTTGGCTACCGATAATTATTACCGCGATTAGTCCGTGATTTACAACTAGATAAAAATAGTTCATCGTCAATAGATCATCATCTCCAACAATTCACCCTTTACAGTTCCACTGCTGGACATAGGGCTTTCCCAAGGTGTGCCACAACACATGATCCTGTACAGATCTCATTCAGCCGCTCTCACCTGCTTTTTAAGCTTGTGGATCCAACTGTTTATAATATTTAATACAATATAGATACTTTAACGACGCTTACGCTAACTGAAGCTTCATTAAAAATAAAAAAAAACGTAACATCACGCCTGTAATCCCTGATGGTGTAGGCAGAGAGGTGTAGTACACTCCCACGTTTCACCAGTTACGTTGAAGTCTCATAGAAAATATAAACATATTAAACACAGAAATCTATTACCTTAATAAAGCTTTGTCTTCTCTCGCGATTAACATCTCTTGTAGGGACCAGCAAAACTGCAACGATCAGCCCCTAGATTAATTTTGCATTTCGCTCTCATATTATGTACGGAACTGTACAATGAAATGTATAACGATACGTCGCGACTGTCCTTTTGTTCGCGAGTGTACCCGTTCAATGCTTACATTGTCCTCAAAACCGGGTCTCATGAACACAAAGGAAAAATTTGTAATTGCTCAAAACGCAGCTAGAGGCGTGAAAGAGAACTCCGCAGAACAATTGGAAACTGGAAATATTATACTTTTCATTCTCGTGATATCGGTAGGCTGTAGATAGTGTTAATTTTGGCTGGAAGTTGGGCGGGAAGGTGGAGCTTTCACATGTCCGAATCTACTCGGGCGTCCCCGAAAAAACACACATAAGTCATCCCGCTACGTATACATACTCGTATAATCATGTGTTAAACACTCATGAGATATTTAACAGTATAAAAGATCTATGAAAATGGCCACCCGTACAGTGTATTCATTGTCACGCAAGCCTTTGCTTCCGGCAAAGCGAGAAACTGGCATCTGCCACAGTCTGATTTTAATGTTAAAAGTGGTGATGTTTTGAAGAAAATCACAATCTAGTTTCTTTTTCTAAATATAAATGCTTTTACTGTATATTAAGCACGCACTCTTCAAGAACATTCTAGAGCGATAGGCCATTTTAGGTTGTTTGTTTGGTCGGTATTTGTGTAACCCCGTTTACCTATTTGTAGAATAAACTTGTGAACAGTAAATGAATTTGGTGCAGTGGTGAATTTTCTATATAGGCAAATTGAAATTACCATAAACGACATACTTCTAAATAACAATGTATAGGTACCGATTTTAATCAAATATTATTAAAAAATTATAATATATAACTGGAGACCGTATCATATTTACATTTATTTTAAGCTTAGTGTGATTCCGAAAATGGAAGTGAAAATAATTAAATAGGACTTTACGTAGTATTTCCTTTTTAATTAATAAATATGTTATTAATTAAGAGATACAATGCGAACTTTTTGACATTTGATTTCTTGAAGAAAATAAATTTCAATTGTTTAAAAACCGTATAAGATTCTCAAAGTTTATATTTACAATTTCATGCTAAAGAAAATTTTGTTACATCGATTTTATAATTTTTTTTGTCCGATACCTTCTACCTTTGCTGTAGAATAAATTCACTCAATATCTTCTGAACGCGTGGTTCTGCAAGTTTAAGTTCCCACCCTCGTTTTTAGTTTTATTATTACTAGTGGCCCAATAGCGATCGAAATTCGATCGTAAATCATAAAAAAACAGTTTGAGCGATGTCTAGGTTCTAATATCAAAGACTACGCGTATATAAATCTTTCCGCTGAGCTACTTATTGACAACCATCTTTCTCATGTCTGACATTGACAATGGGAACGTAAATAATAAATGTGTCCATGTGTGGGTGCAGTAGGGTGCGTTGCGTTTTTGTGGTTAATTTAATCTACTTTTATTCATTACTTTTGAAAAATATTAGCATTCTGCATTCCATCTCTATATAAACGATAAGTGTGCCAAATTTCATACTCCTCCGTCCGCGAAATTTTCCTTAAAAGGAGTACAAATTTTTTGCTACACGCATTAATATATAGGTATCACTACACTAGATCAATCAACGCAGAAAGGAGTTTCCTTCTGAGATAATCAAGAAGTGCCGTGCTTGGAGGATTTTAAAGATACGCGAAAAACAAATTTTCCATCGAACCCGGACCATCTACCATTTAGCTAGATCAAATTAATGAAAAATCCCTTCATCACATTTATGTGGCAATATTGAAAAGAAAAACTAAATTTATTCGAGATGATTAATGTAGCTGAACTCCGAAAATTTATCTGGTGTACGTGAGCGTATACATTCTTCTCCAAACTCTCGACTCTTCGCGTAGTTCAGAGATAAAAGTTCACTTAACAATCTTGATAATTAAATATCCCAGTTGAGCTTAATTATAAACGAACAGTAAAAAAATTTAAGTGACCTCTTTTTGGACTTTAACAGTATGATGTTTTCCATTCATGATTCCTATTATAGGTAATATTTTTATTACGTCATCATCATGTCAGGTTAAGCGAAGTAAAACTAGAGAAAACGTTTGTTAAGAATCAGAAAGGTTTTACATTAAATTCTTCACGAAATATTCCACGGTGATTTCTTTTTCTTTCCTTTACATGTTCTTTTCATCTTGCACCTTCTTAGCGGTCAATAAGTCCTTTGGCTTATTAGCACCGTAGTAGTAAATATTTTTTTTTTTTTAAATGTTGTCACTAATAATTGCTGTTCATTGGTATGCCAATTTAAATTTGGAATCAATCAATCTTTCAAAAACGTAATTTATTTTAACGCATAAAACTCGCATAATTATTTCAATTAAACGCTTTCTAATCATAAATAATTATTCAATGATAATTATGTATTGATTTATTAGAGATATATTCGCAGATAAAATTATTCAAACTAAGAAAATACAGAAGTATGTCAGAACCATTTGCATCTTCCAAGAGCATATGATGAAGAAACCCTTTATTAGAAACCCGGGCACGTTGCACGTTGCTTAGACTCCACAAGCTGACATACCAACACATACAAGTAATTTTAATATTTCATTCGGCTATGAGACAACACAATTTTTAGATACGATACAACTGAATATTTGACGTATCGTATTTGAATTTGGTTCAATTCTTAGATGGCTAGCATATAACTAAATTACATAGTATAACAAAATCATACCCTATATTTCCCTAAAGTGACAGGTAGAGAAGTGTAACATTTCACTGATTCACCATATGTAATGTACGTTTCTCCATGGTATAAGATGCAAGTCTATTGCCATACGCCAGATACAAATTCAGATTCCGCGATACTCCTGGGAATTTAGGACAAAATAAAAAAAAAATCTTGTTCCAGGTGATTGATACTACGCTCATTGTCAGATACTTAAAGCTATCTCGGATGCTTTCTAGATAGTGTGTTTTGGACAAAGATGTTTAAAGGCGGCCCCCGCTACTTACTACCTTTTCACGAGGTAAATATTTAATTCAAGAAGCGTTGACGCCATGACCACAAATTTACATTACTGTCTCAAGTTAATCCTGTATGAGCCTCCAACGAAAACCTTGAAGACAGATAAGAGGACAGAGTTGTCTAAGCCTTTATTATGTATGGTTCTCTTTTCTTGAATAAATGTAGCTACCGCGTTCGAAAACTTCTTGTCTTGGGGAATTCGTTCATCTCTTTACCTCTTATTACCAGTGTACGCATTAGGTTTTATAAACTTCCTTAAAAAGTTCTTTTGTACACACGTCCAATGTTGTAGATGTGAAACGAGAGAGTAAACGAAATGCTGAATTCGGTATTTTTGGTGTTTTCCAATAAAACATACTTATAATAACATTATCACTTATAATGAAAAACTTTAGTTTCTCTTACACTAGCTATAGTTATAACCAATCATATCCATACAAATATTATAAATGCGAAAGTATCTGTCTGTTACCTCTTCACGCTCAAACCGCTGAACCGATTTAGATTAAATTTGGTACAGAGATAGTTTGAATGCCGAAGAAAGACATAGGCTACCTTTTATCGCGAAAAAATGAATTGAAGGGGTTGAATCAGGGGATGAAAGTATGTATGGGAATTTGTGATTAACGAAAATAAAACAATGAAACGTTGTATTCAGGTACCTAATAATAAATAAAACAATATTTATTTTAGCATTTTTGAAATTACGACCTACGTCGGGATGAAATAGTAGAAGAAAGTTAGCATGAACGACCAAACAAATCTGTTTATGTTTACTATACGTCTGTTTATTGTGGCGGGGCGGCGGCGAAATACAAATGAAGTATCCCAAAAAATTCAAAATACTGCCCAAAGCGACTATTCCATGCGGCGAAGTCGCTGACAAAAGCTAGTGCAAATATAATATATGGGCTATAATAAGTCTCCATGGGTTGATATTGCGCAGAAAATACTGAGATTCGGTAGTATTCTCTGTAATACGTAGCTTTTTCTAATATATCCAGTTTACCTTTTTTACGAAACATGTTAGTCATTTTTGTCGAAATACGTACTTTATATTTTCATAAGCAAAATAATAATACTTTAGGAGTAGGTAGGTATTACAGAAATATGAGAATGGGATATAAATCAGTGAAACAAGAAATGACTATTCCCTCTAACAAATATGTTGAGCTTACATACCTACCCAAGTTTCGTTTATAAAATAGTGTTAAATACTTATATGACAATGTGGACGGCAATGAGCCCCCACATATGAAACTTAGTTTACATGCATAGAACTAAAATATCCACTAGACATCCACTCGAATATAAGATTTGACTGCTTAATTGATCTAATGCCTGCTTAGATGGGGTCGATTAATGCAGTATGGGCTCGGGGGAAGTATCCTTTCTCTACCCAGACGCAGATACTCATGCGTTTGCGCTCACCACACAAATATTTATTCTGAGTAGGAATCAAACCCACGACACTGGGAACCCTTAGTCAGGATCATGTAGCACTGAACCAATAGGCCAGTTAATGTTGTTTAGATGTCATTTAAAATCTTTCAGCCATCTTCATTGTCTATGATTTATTATTCATTTAACTGTAAATACATATTGATAAAATCTTGGCTCGGACTTATTTTTCAAGTATTTTACATCGTGTAATGAATGTTCTACAAAAATATTATTCTTATTTTTATTATATTAATCTCATCAACCTATATTTTTTATACAATTAGTCTAGGCAGTATCTGATTAGCCTCAATTGAGATTTAAAGTCAATTTTTATATACCTCTCCATTATTTTTAACGTGTTTCTTTTGATACTTGTTATATAACTTTTTACTATATTCTGTAGTCTGTCTATAAATCGAAATGATACAAGATGATGCAGTTTTGCATGTGTTCACACAATGTTTAGTTATATTGACT
>DWME01007507.1:0-12564 GCA_018244795.1 Parelbella ahira ahira
CAGTCATTGTTCAACTTTGCTAGTGTATTACAAATGATATGGTAAGTTGGAAGTATAAACACGTTAAGTTAATGTGGATATACATACATTTGTTAATGATGTGGTCGTCCCCTTTTTAAGTATTCAGGTCTGAATACAGAATCTTGCTTGATGTCACTATAGTCATTTACTATGATTTAAAGGTTTTCTGCGAAGTTTTTGATTCTCAACAATCCATATTGTCAAGAGAATATCAGCGCTTTTTCCACATTCATGGTCATTGTCGCTAGATGTGACAATTCCTTTGACTATTAGTTTTCGAAATAAAGTAAAAATGCTTTCTTATACACTAATTTCAATTGTAACTGGGCCAACGTCTTCGGGTTCCTTAGCTCGTGAAATAAGTTTATTAATTTGCATATTTTGTACAACATCATTTAAAGCGTTCAACGTTGCCAAAATATTCTCGGCATCTACATCAACATGCTTTAGTAGTGGCTTTTCCTTTAATCCTGTTACCTTAGTTATTTATACACAGGTATATTCTTGATATGATTATCACTTCTAGAATACTTTATATCTAACTTAAACAAAATCTTTAAAAATATAATAATAATTTATTGGTGTCAAGTCAAATCAAAATATAGAATATTGAACTAATAAAAAAATAGTTTAATTTATGGTAATGAATCTTTAGTTTATTTTTCATAGATAATAGCAAATAATATTTAACTGCTATTTAATTTGCGAGGAAACCTTTTTATTATCTTATGCAAAATCTTTTCTTCTGCTTTTAAATTCTTTTATAGCGTAGTAGTATTCTAAGAACTTTTTCTAATCTATGTATGTCTTTTGTCGGAGCGTAACGGTTCTTCGTGCAGAATTTCTAAAAAACGGCTTTAAGGGTTTTAATAAGAAAGCCTAAGACTTGCAACCTTATAAGATTCTTGGTAAAATGTTCCATCCAACAATATCAGTTATTTAATTTAACTTTTCATGAACCCCTTTCAGGAATCACTCCGTGTAAATAACAGTTCAATAACAGGGCTGAGCCCGACCCCCGCATCTGTTATGGATATTACAATATTACGCATCTCGTTACGCGTAGGGTGACCAACAATTCGGGAAGTTCTGGGATGAGAAGATACTGGTAAAATGTTGTTGAATTAGCCCTTGTTGGATTAATTGTTCACATTACTAGTTTCCTGAACGAAAGCTGTTCCTTTGCAGTTGTTGTCCATCATTAAGTAATTTTAGCAGGCAGATATTCTATACTAGATTTAAATATTATAAATGTTGATATGTATCTTTAATCTACTTGTTACAATTAATTAAAATATAAATGTATTTAAATTTAATTTAATATTATTTCGTATTTGGATAGACAACTGGAGGAGATAATAAAGATCAAAGTGATTAGTTTACATTAAGTTTTAATTAAGATTAAGCATTTTGTCATTTTGGAAATTTCTTAACCCTTAAAACTATAAATCCGGGAATACAGATTATCAGTGTGGGGGCCTAGTTTCGGAATTTTACCTACGTGCAAGGTTACAGTGTATAATAGGGTAAGAATGTGACGTACCCACACATTGCCTTCAGTCCCTTGATACGACCTTCGTGGTTGTGAGTGCGCAAGTTATGATCGAACTTTTTATACGGGTAGGACAAAAACGGGGACTCTCCTAAGCTAATCACTATAAGTCATTACGATCATCACTCCATCTTAGTTATTTTATATATTAGCTGTTCCTTTATCTATTATATTCCTGATGTAAGGTAGCACGAAGGGTGTTTTAATAAAGTATTCTCTCCTCGTTAACCACCAATGAATATTTAGGAGTTGTGATAAGAAAATACAGTTAGGTACTAAGAGGACTATTTTTTATTTTAACGAAATAAAAACACCTGATATTAAAGTTTTACTGCCGGCAGATCAAACGCAAACTTTTTTATTGGAGGGGTGGGAGTAGGGGAATATACATAAAAAAAACAACTCATTGGCGAAGAGAGCGTGTTCTATATTATATTCTTATCCCCACTTCTTCCACACACTAGTCTGATGGTTGTGATTAGAAACGCACTTTATAATCTAAGGTACATTATACGTAAAACCACTCACTTGTGTTGGTAAGAAAAAAGATTTAATATGTCAATAGTTAGTGCGTCTAGTTATCGCAACTGGAGAGCAACGATTGAAGTTAAACGTGCCAGATATTACCAGAGAAAGAATCGTAACAATTTAAAAACAGCTTACATCAATGATAAAACAAACCTATATTGAATGTATGTTGGAAGAAAGGCGCGCGTGAGGAGACGCCCGAATTACACCATTAGAATGGTCGGACTGCAAATCAGTGTCCTGGGGCAAGTTCTGCCTTCTTTTGTCTGCGTTCAATACGGATATTATGTAACTACTTTTATCGCCCTAATGCATGCTTGTTATTGGGGCTATAATCATTTTCACCATCGGTAATAATATGTCTCTCGATTTCTTTATTTATCATTATTACACCCTATAATTATTGGTGCTCAGTTGTTATTTAGTGCACAAACTAATTGTAACTTCAAATAAAAGTAGCAACTAGTTCGTTTCGTCATTAAATTAAGTTCTTGTCCCTGTAAAGGTCACGTCAATGTCACTATTATATCCAACAATAAGTGTCTATACAAATTTTATAAGAAAGCATTTATCCTTACAACTGTCATATATTTTTGTACGGAAAGAGGTGCATGGTTGATCTCAGAAACTTCAGAGTGAAAGACTGAAAAGCCACTAACCTATCTATTCTGTTGTTATTAATGACTATTTTCTTCTAAAACCAGTCCATCGCATACAAGATGGTCATTGCAGCATATGCAAATCCGAGCTCTGACATTTCTGTTGTTGTACCATTACAACAGTCACAGATGTGTTATATTAGAACGCCTCCTGTTTCCGCTTCCAATGCCCTTTAACACACAACACTTCTGAACACACCACAAGAGTTGCAAACGGCATACATACATAATGTCCCTACTCAAATTTTAAGTACACATTTTATGTCACGTTTCGAATCTACATTATTTTGCATTCGTATTAAAAATATATCGTTTTACAATTTCGAGACGAATCCCGCTGGCCACTCATGCCTTAAATCGGATAGCACAAGATTTATCTATCAGACTCTGATAAAAAGCAGTCGACCGCGAAATAGGGCAAAGTACAGCCCCGTGCGCGAGGTATATGAGTATGTACATTATGAGTGTAATGTGGCAGCCGAAATTTACAATATCTATAGTGCAAATCGTCTAGAGTTTACATCGAAACATTGTATATTAATAACTCCAAACATTTCTATAATGCGTTTGCCGTTGCTCAAAATTGTTTGTATTTCGCTAGTGACATTTGGCAGTTTATTATCATGTGGTACAGCGTATTCAGAACTTCGGCAAGATTGAAATTTCGTCATTTCTATCATTTGTACATAGTGTACAAAATTATGACTTGCAGTGGTCTTAAATTTTAGGGCCGTTTGGAAATGACCCCATTTCAGAAAATAACTGTTCTAACGTATCGCCAAGCCGATCGCGACGCATTTTTGACTCTTACGATGTAGCATGTGATCGACGCAGAATAATTAATGTACGAATAACTTAAGAACATATATCATATATCCTTGGTTCATTACGACTGTAGATACTGGTAGATCTCTACGAGAAATAATGGTTGAAAGATACACGACGATTTAAAATATCAATGCCGTGTTAGTTATTACACGATGACCTGAAGGTATTTTTAATCTATACTTGTGTTCAGAAATTCACACACGCGAACGTAAGTTAATAAAAACGTTCGGAAATTGCGTAGAAAGAGAAAAAAACATAGACCGAATGACAAATCTTCATTTCCAAAACCTATTAAATTATAGTTGGTGATAGGATATGGATAAAATTGACCCACGTACGCCGCACTTTGCCGCACTTATATTTTCCGTTATATGTACCTACTTGTTGCGTTCTGGTTTGATGTAGCTACCCCGGTCTATTTCTTAGCTATGCTATCTTGTGACCCACGTTAAACATAATATAAGGCTGCCATAAAACAGGTCTGTTTGATAGGTATTTTTGATGTCTTTTTGAGATGCAATAAAAAGTCAAACAGTCAATAACGAATACCAAATAATCAAATGTAAATATGAACTAAATACTCGATTTTATTTATTTATCGTGTCATATATAGCCCAAATTTCAAGAATAACGTTTAAATAATAATATTCATATTTTATTTGATGAAAAGAAAACTCGCTCAAAAGATAAATAAAATAAGGCTCATTAAGCACACGTCAGGGTAGGGGGTAAAATTAATTGGCATCTTAAAGGCAGTAGAATTTACCTAAGAACACTGAGAGAGCTTATTTTACCGCAAATACTATTAGCCTCTGAAAACAATTTAATTAACTGAGAATTTCACCTTCCAATCGCTTAAGAGAAAAGACAAAGGTAAAGATAAAAGCAGTAGATGTGAAAGTAAAGCAATAAGGGCGAAACGTTCTTATAAACGAAAGCAGATCAAATTCTCTGCTTGGTTAGCGAATCGCTTGTAAATGAACATTCTCCGGCAACCCGCACAAAGAGCCGAAATGAAAATACTGGGAGTGTTGAAAAATGAGACAAGTTTCAATATTCGAACGGGTAAACGTCTTGTGAAATAGATGATATTGCTATGAAAATATTAATGCTCTGAACGATGAATGCGGTTATCGAATATAATTATTAAGACTAAACTTCTGCAACCCGTCGAATCGTTTTTGCATTCGTTTTTGGCGCCAAGCATTGCGGCTTACATAAGTAAGTATGTTTCGATTTAATGCCTGTGGCGAAACAGAGAGCACTTATTTTTCATGGTGTAAAGCACACGGTGTTCTAAAATCTCAAACCTACAAAGCTTTTATGGCTGATTTCAAATGGAACGGCAGTCGTATACATTCTTGTGATTAATTACGAGATGCTTTCAGATGTCAATAAACTGTAGTAAACATGCTTCATAAGCATGTTGATATCTTCAACATTACAAAACAGAACTATTCTGTGGCAGCTCTAAGGAATCATGAAAATATTCGTAGCGAACGCGAGGCCTGTTTGAAAAATGCACGTTCAATTTTTGAGGCAAAGCCGTTTGCATATCGTAAATACTTTCCGCTTCTATACAGAATGCTACCGCACGAAGGAAATCATAATTTCAACTCGCTTGTCGCATTTCTTGAACCAACATGTTACATTTTAGAAGACCACAGCGGAATTTCTGATGAGCGTCTTTTGTGCACGTCGTTAGGATATTCAAATTGCTATAGGTTATGCGGTGATTATGTTTTTTATACAACAGATATACGACGAATGTATGCCAAAAGCGTAACGACCATAATATGTGTACATATATAAATATGATTCGTAAACACCCCTGAGGGTATGGTTTTTAAATTAAAGAGTTTTTTTATATTACAAAAAAAGTAACATCACGCCTGTTATCCCCGAAGAGGAGTGTAGTACGTTTCACCAGTTACGTTTAAGTCCCATGAAATAGTTCGTGAGCCTATTGCCATACACCGGGCACAATTCCAGACTCCGAGTCACTACTAGAAATTCTAAATTAGAAAAATCAAATAGCACCCGACCCGGGATTTGAACCCAAGACCTCCTGATCGACAGTCGTGCTTGCAACCACTCGTCCAACGGGGCAATTAACGCAATTCAGCGAATTTAAAACAATTCAATTAATGGTTGGTTTAGTGGTTGCAAGCATGACTGCTAAACAAAAACCTTTGTGGATTGGTTCCCCGGGTCGCATAAAATATTAATGGGTTTTTCGAAGGTGAAATTCCGAGTCTGGTTGTGTGTCCGTGTGTGGCACTAGGCGCACCCTCCTTTTCAGGAGACATCTAACCTTACTAGTGAAAAGTGGGAGTACTACACTCCTCTACCGCAGCCTTCGTAGAAATATAGTCGTGATATTACGTAACTCAACTCAGTTGCTCAGTACGGTGAAAGCAAAGTTACTAAGTTTTATAAATAACTTACATATAGCAATTTTGGCTAAACTCGTAACACGTACACCTCTACCGGGTTGTTCTTGTATGGAAGTATGTATGTTGTATTCAAGTTACAGTATTCTGACGGTTGCAGTGAGGAACTTGTAAGTGAAAAGTTACGAAGTATAACATACATATATATGTGTATAGTTAAACCTTCCGATACACAGGCACTTTTCAGGTCAGGTCTGGAAGAAAAGTGATATGTGGCAGGCGGTGTTCTATCATTACTCTACGTGTCTCCTGAGATGGTGATATGATGATAATCATAATTATTATTACCGCATTTAGAATAACTGTATTTGTAAAGTTCAATCTGAATTAAAATTTATAAAGTTTTACGATTTGTTTTATTCTACTTAGTAGGAATCACCGTTAACTTCGCTTCGGATTGAAGTGAAATTATCGTTACGGAAAAAACAGACGAATAAATATTAACTTTATACCCGCATAATAAGGTTTAATTCAGAATAATGAGGAATGTGGCGCAATTGAAGTTCGCCACTGTATTAGCGAATGGTATTTTAATCATGATTGAATTGATTTGTTTGCTCCACATTACTTGACAAGGCAAGTGACAGACGGCCGTTTTTTAAACTGCTCTATATATGTATTGTATATATTATGTATGTAATTGGTCTTGCATTATTGGTGTTTAATTTAAGCGCAATAAATGCTTAAAAGTTCGCAAATATTTTTCCGTGATAATAAATTGACTAATTAACGAAAGGTGTCTAAAGGTTACAATAACTGATTTATTTATCGTCATATTTATCTCATATCACAGAATGTCGTCATATTTTTCTTCCGGTTTTTTTGTTTGTCTACCGAATCTGCATCCATGGGTATGAAATGCATGTAGTCAATTATTTGTGTAAACATGATATTGATCTTAATAAAGTAAAAAGCGACCACATCAAACGTAACGAGTACAGTGCTAACCAGTTTCGAAAAGGACAGTCATTAACTAAGATTAACTGTAGTCGTAACCTGCAGTAATATATACTAAAATGTATATCATCTGGTTATAATACCAATTGGAGGAATGTATGTTAACAAACTTTTTGTTTCCTTCACTTTTATTCGTGGTTAATTATAGATGGCTATGGATGGCAGCCATGTTTTGACTACTGCAAACTCACGTGCTGCTCTCTTCACATAAAAAACCCTGCTCAGTCAGTGCGGTACCGAAATTATAAATTAAAATCTATGTCTGTTTCTTATAATTGATAAAATATCGAAAGCAGTTGCGCACAAACCGCCAAGTATTGAACGAGCCTTAGATAGCGATTGACATGCGATATAACGAATTGGAACGGCAGTGTCTAACACACGAGTATTAATTGTCCTATTGATGGTGTCGCATTGCTACATTGTAATAAATTACTGCATTGTAACATGACGTTTTGTAAATCATATTTTTTTATATCGCTTTTATTACAATAACACAGCTCTATTTATTTTGGTATACATACTTTGAAACCCTAACATTTTACAAAAATAAAACCACGCAAGGCGTTTGATCTTGAGTGAGATTATTATTTATAAGGATGCACCTATCACATAAAATGAAAAAGTACGTACATGGTTACAAGTAATATATTTGTATCATTATCATTTGATGAATTAACCCGTTAACAAATAGGCATATGGCTCTGAAGATGTACCTAAAAATTCGCCTGAATGATGAAGGTTAAAGATGTAAACTACCAGATATTTCACTTTCATAGAAAAGCCTTTACGTAGTTTTTATGAGGATACCGTTAATGTAGATATAATATTATTACCAACTAATTAGCGAACATTCAATAACGCCAATTGCCAATTAACGAAAAGCATTAAGGAACAAATATGATGTTTTTTGGTCCAATACCCCAAATACTCCATAGTTATCGATAATTAGATCAACACGCGAGAATATACGCGAGTTATCTTTGTTAATAAATATGTATTGTAACCAACATCAACAATACTTGACCGCGGACTGAAATATTGTTTTGTAAAATTTTTGGTTGCGTATTTTGGAATGAATCTGTCAAATATAATATAATTCTTTAATATATGTATAATACTACATTTGTTTTAAAATATGAAGAGTAATGACATGCTAGTGAGTGAAAGTGGCTCTCCACAAGTTCAAACCTAAGAATATCCCAAAGGTTTATTTATTTATTACATTTCGGTCCATCAACGTCTGAAGTGTAGTTATTACTCCACGTGCATACTAGATGCGACCATCTCAGTCCACAGGAGTGGCAACGTGTGTGTGGTCAACTCTTATTTCTTACTTTTCTTAATTTTACTACTGTTTCTTGGCTATCTATGTTAAGTTAACAATATACAGTTGTTTCTTCGCTTAGTCATATAGGATTTTATTTTATGTGACAATTTGCTAAATATTTATCTAGTCTTCGGGTTAATTTTTTGCGCCCTTTTCGAACACCCGCATCGCATCGATGACAGCTCTAGCGTCGCAACGAAAACAGATTATTTGTGCGCTTTGTCAATGGTAATATTAGACTTATCGACTCTTCATTGCTTAGTTCGATTAGCAAAAAAACGGGCCAGCCTATGGAGAATAGTCATAATCGCTTGAATATTTACAACATTTGATACGTCGATAATGTGTACTGTGATGTGTATTTGTCATATGCTGGTTGTCGGAGTCAGTTCGGTCTGCTCCTGTCCGCTCATTCTGCTCGTATATAAAAATGAAGTGAACATTGATGTGAGCGATTAAGCACGCGGCCAAGCTCCATTGTTGCCCTTTTACTTTCGCTGGCAGAATGCGGTATGTTAATGCGCCATTAGCACATGCGGTTTATCGTGGCCTTGATGCGGTGTATGAATGGATCTATTTTTAAGCTTTTTATTGAAGAAATAAATCGGTAGGCTATTTATATAAGCCGCTTACGTGACCATTTCGAAAATGAGCCATACAAAGCCATGAAATATATGCAACACTTGCGACCTCATTGTGCTTCAAAACGTTATCATAATGTACAATGCATACTTAATGAACATCAAAGTTATGCTGATGCAACTTACGCATTTCGCACTTTTACAATGGCTGTGAATCCGGACAAAAATAAAAAGTTAAATATGTATTTTAAACAAAACATTTTCAATCGTTATTGTCATAAAGTGTAACTAATTTAAAATCAATAACAATCTAAAATGATATTAATTATACAGTAACGTTAATACATTTATAAGTTATTTGATGGATCGTAATGACAGATTGAACTAAAATGTTACATGCTGCGCGAAATATTTGTGTAACATGTAGATCCAGGCTAAGCACCTAAGACGTGGGCTAATCTCGCGACCTATTACGCTAGTTGTATCATCGGTACCGCAATCACTTTCACCGCAGCAGTAGGTTTCAGTGTTGCGTGCGCTTTGCCCGCATTATCTGCAATCTTTCAATAATAAATTATTGTGAACTTAATGCTCTAGAAGCTTCTGTGCATAATGTGCTTTTGATGTTTCTCGAGTTACATTAAAATTGCTAATGTTGATCGATGGATGCGAGTACCTAGAGAGACCAAGTCTCACCTATCTTGGCCGAATAGGTCAGCTTCGTTAGTAGTGGTAAGCACTCATAACCCCATAAGCCTTAATGGATGAGTCAAAAGTCTGAAACGGGTATGTCTATATGACGTTAGCGTTAAAAGAAGCACGACAGTCTTGTAAATATATATGTACATATACATATGTGTGTGTGACATTCGATGCTTACTGACTACACCGTACGAACCCTGGCGTGAAGATGCAATAACAATAAAAAAGAAACAATTCATTGTGCCGGTTGTTCTTGGGTTTTGTTATATTATTGTCTTCTACCGGAAATATATGTCTGAATTATTTGTATGTCTGTCTGTAACATTTTCACACTGACGCTAATTTGAAATGGGGCACTCAGAAAACTTTCTTTAATAGATACTAAAATACATATGTAATGGATGAGACATTTGATGGGGTATTTATGAGTCCATGGAAATAACGTCGTAGATTACAACATGTATCATAGGTATACCTATACTTTGGAATTATCGTAGTTTTTAAATGCATAAAAACAATGACAATAAAATATTACTTGGCCGAGTAATAAATTAATTGTTAGCAATTTTCGAACACTACTTTCGGGCGCCAGCAACTGGTACAATAATAGAATCCTTATATGCGAGTGGTAATAACAGCTGTGTGGTTCCAACTGAATCGAACGAACAAAGATTAATTTACCGGACCAATAAACATTACCGGACAGACAAACATTATAGGAGGAACATAATATAAATTGTTAAAAGACTCGTGGCGGTTCAAACTTTTGCTTTTGACGGCGACGTGCTGGCGGCTTGATTGATCGCGTTACACCAACGTTTGCCGCCACGTTGCGCACTCGGGCCAGTCTAGATGGTGATCAATTATCTTAATGTTATATAAAGAACGTGTAAATATAATGTGTTTATTGTGTTTCGCGTGATGTTACATGGCTTTTATTTTTTACTTAGGGTTGTCACTTACAAGATAAGAAGTCGAAATATTTAATTAAAACTTTATCAGGTACATTTTTTTACTATTCCTGTAATTTAAACAAACCTTAATTTCTTTATTAAGGGTTGAAAGTTTTATAAAAAAATTCTGGAAATTTAGGTTTTTAGTGGGGGTTATAATATTTGTATAAATTCATTGCGATGTAGAATATACAAGTTAAGATCTTAGAATTAGTATTATCTGTTGCGAATGACCCCTTTAAGTGCTATTACTTAAACTATTATCCGTTGAAAACTGCCAGTGGACAACATTTGAATACCGTTCTAAATGGCGCTGTCGACAAGTCTATGATCGTTTCGGACTTAGGATATAAGCTTCTCAAATATGTTAAGCTGTATACAAGTTTCTCCAGCGAACCTCACCTAGTGATAACATGAATTATAATAATAATAACTCCAATTAATCACGTTGACATTGTAGCACATAATTTAGCGTTAAAACACTGCGATGAAGGGTGCATTGGTTAATCATTAGCCTTATACCTACGTACAAAGAAACTTAGCGTTTGGGTTACGTTCATTCTGCAGATTGAACTAACGACCATACGAAACGTACTACCTTTTATTATATGGAAGGGTTCCTTCAAAAGGTACCCATTACCCAGGGATAGATGGGTTATGTGGAACTTTTACCGTACTTAAACACCCTCGGTGACCTTCCTCGGCGCTAATAGGAGAGTGCCGGGGTCCCCAGCGGATCACATTGGTGCCCGCCTAGCACAATGTGCCTACGGGCGCTACACCTGGGAGAGGCATAGTGCCTCGCGGAGCATTACTACCTAGCCTTTGACGTTTCCTGTCGTGTGTAACTATACTAGAAAATAGGATTTCATGACTTTGAGTGGTGACAATTTTATCCCCATTTAAAATAGACTAAGCTATGATTGTCTATTTAAAACTTTATTTTAAAATACGTACAAAAGTATAATGTAAGTTAAAGAAGCAATCCATCAATTACGTTATAAGGAAGCTTAGCAACACGTACATACAGCTATCTTTTGTGTACCTACGATACTCAGGTCCTATATAAATTTAACTTAGAAATGTACAAAACATTTCTCAGGTATGCAGTATAAGAATTCAGTCAACAAGTCGAGAGTTAATCTTGAGTAATTGACCAAGAATAATGTCCGCATGTATTTTCAGCTTAACTCCGTGGGCCATTGTGCTCCACTGAATTATAGGCCCATAATAAAGCCGTAACAGTTTAATGCTATGCATTCTTGTTAAACACCCTGTTTTTCGAAATATTGCCTTGGAGATGATGTCACTGTGCGTTTATTTGTAAATCCTGTGTAGTATTAAAATTGTTTCTAAGTATTAAAATTGTTTCTTGTAAATAAATTTTAGACACACGGAATAACACATATAACCTTGGATTATAATTCTTCACTTTTGATATCATTGATATCATTATCGTTTTCCTGCAGCAATTTCCTGCCAGCCACAGGCCTCCCCTAACGGGCGTCTACGCACTCCATACACAATTTTAACATACATATATCATGAATAGGAGAGATGTATAAAGGGTTGAATTGTGAACTAATCGTTAGATATTGTACGGACAATCATGTTAAGGATTCTTTGTTTTGTTTCTTATATGTACATATGAGTATATCATAAATATTCATGTATATTTTTGCTTCTATCCAAAATAGAAACGAACGATTAAAAAAAAACGTATTACTTATTATAATTTATCACGTAGAAATATATTGTATTATGATCACAAACTGGCATAGGTGCTCATTTTCTGTATACATATCAACAATAAATATGTATTCGAAACGTTATTAGTTAACTAAATTTTTGATTTCTATGTTTATATGCGTCATAATTAATGTCATTAGATGGCATCAGCGTTAAATTTTGTGAGACCTACTAATAAAGCATACTTTATTTGTTGTACAAAACAATTAACTCCATTCTTATTTACAAGGGAAATATTAGTAGCATTTTCC
>DWME01007508.1:0-12564 GCA_018244795.1 Parelbella ahira ahira
CTCAATCAAGTCATTATGTAAGGGGCTGGCCTTGATTATTTTAGCTGGAATCATTGATTGTAATTTTTAGACTTCCTTTTACTGCTATCTTGGCAAGAGGATTTAATTTAGAAGTAATTTTTTGGTTTGGTTTAATTATGTAAATGTATTCGTATTTAAAAATACAGTTTCCATACTAACTATATCAGCGGTGGAACGAGTGATGTAGCACATGTTGGGAGAGGCCCACGCCCAGCAATGGAGCAACAGAGGCTGATGTCATGGCGTAACAATTCAAATACAACCTCAACTTTGTAACAAGCCGAATATTATTAGAAAATCTCATTTAGAAAAATCATGAAACTGCATAAAATTTATCATATGTCATCTCAAAAGAAGTCAGGGTTCACGGACAATATTAACAGTACAATGCAAGTCATATGAATAACCTATTATTATAAGGCCAGCTACACACTGTCGCTACGGTATATATAAATGATATGATTATTAATTTTAATTTCGGACTATTGGTTTTTTACACTTAAGTTTCAAAATAAAATTAATTAAAATAAAATTATTATTTTTTTAATGATGATCCAACCATTACATGATTCAGACTTTTTTTGTTGTTATTTCACTGTTACACGCGGACCTCCTTTTAGAATGGTACAATAAATATAACCGCAACGACGTTTCAATGGAAATACTGGTCCCTAAATTATTACTTGCCGAAATATACTGGCATAGGTCTTGGTTGGTAGGACTTACTTTTGGCGATATAAAATTGTAATGAGATTTACATACATAAATATAGCATTAAATATATATTTTGCAGACAGGAATATCAAGTAAAGACAAGAACGAACAAGTATTTTATTATGATAAAATTATTATATTGTGAAGGTACTGTATAAGATTGACGTTCTTGGGTAATTAAGCTATTATAAATTCATTGAGCACTCATGTATTTAAAATGTGTTAAGTAGGGTAATTGTATAAATTCTATATTAAAGCCACGTCCCAGTTTCTGATTCCAATTGCCTCCAATTTAGAGCTGATTTCATTTAATTTGCATACAATCATTACCAATGCTTTGGGCACATTTAAGCCTGTCCTATTAATAGAAATTGAGGATGCCTAAATACGTAAAATATTATTTATAATTATTAGTATTTTATCATTATCGTTTTTTTTTCGAAGATCGAGCTTTGTGGCGTGTTATTTGTAGAGATCTATGCCCAGCAGTGGACGGGAGTAGCCTGATGAGGATGATGATGATTATTATTATTATTATTTATTCTTCGTCTTCTGTCACGTAATGCATCACTTATCACTGTATTTATTTCATCTAATGTTTTTACTAAAATTGGGTGTATCTTTAAACAGTTACGCAAAATATATCAGACATTAAAAAAACAAGTCTAGGCCCGGAACCCATGAGAGAACTAATGAGAGAAATTTGATGGTAACCAATACCAGTGCTTATCGTTAAGACCGACACTAAGCAAAACTTCACGCTATCAAACTTTCGCACGTCATTTGCGGAGTCACTATAAGTATGTTATATTCACCATGAGTCTAATTGAGGTCCAACAAGGATATCAATATTCTTCTTGGCTTATTAATAATTTCAAAATGTATTATTTTGATGATCATTAGGTATCCCGTTTATAGCACGCATGTAGTCAACACCTCCAATTGTAACAGTACCGAACTGGTCTAAATAATACCTAAATAAAATAAATAGTCTAAATAAATAAAATAAAAAATAAACATTTATTTTATCGTCCCGTAATAAATAAACGCGTTAAATAATTAAGCTACATAAACCATCGGACGTACCCTGAACTGACCTATTTCTGACATAATTGCATGCGGGCAGTTGATAGCATTAAGCCGGAGATCGTGTTCAAACCGTGTTCAACTTGGGCGAGAGTGTGCGACGGTATTTGCATATATTTCCAATAGATTAAACAAATTGTAACGTATAACGACGGTCGTCTAAGCCAGTTCTAAGTACAGATTGAATGTGACATCTGTGTGTATGGGATTCCAATACAGGGACTGGAAATTGTAAGATTTTCATGTTTATATACATATGTATATAGATTTGCAAAAGACCTTTTTTTTTCTTTCATCGACTAAAGCCAACATTGTTATAGTCCTTTTCTGTAATTGAGCCCGCTAAGGAAGTAAATAAAGTATGCGAATTTGCGTGGATAATTCGTAAATTTTAAAGTGAGAAAACTGAATAATTTATACTTGTGGGGAGTTTCTTCAAAATAGTAGGTAACATTTTTTTAAACAGAATTTCTTACGCACGGATAAAACCGAAGTTAATACTAGTTATGTGCAAACACATAGTTTTTTGTAACAGCCAGTTATGTAGAGTTTACTGTGTGTGTTTAATGTATGTAGAGAACCGCAATGTGCTATAAAGCATACAATCATTATTATAGAAAACGATTACACGTACACATGTTATGTGATGTGTACTCATATTACGTCATATGACAAACCTGTCTGTCGAAAGTTTGCGAACCGCTTGACGCCTCTTCCAAGGCTTAGCCTTTACATCACGAGCGGAACCAGTTGGTCCCACTTGAACACGTTAAGCAGTTGCTTCAGATGTTCTCTGAAGTAGGGAATCGGTTATCGATCACTCACGACCCATTCAAAAGCCGAGTTCCTTTCGTATTGCTTGAAATCGTTTGCAATCTCCAGCCGCATCAGGGTTCCGAGCGCTTTGATAGAGAAGAACAAGTATAGAAAATTATATGTGTGAATTAACTTTGACATGTTTACAATTACATACGTACGTCTCTTTTTTTATATTCATGTTTTGATCAAAAATAGTTAACCATATTTGATTCTAGTGAGCCCACTTGCTATTCATGCATTCGGCCAATTATGAATTTAAGTTTAACTGTCTGTCACTGTCTCAGAACGTCAACCTACCACAAATTACAATTTTAAAAATTCAAATATATTTTGAGCCGATATATTATAGTATACCTACGTACAAAAAATTATCTAACTATCTCCTCAATGGATATGAAACGATGCGCAGTAGCTTCAGACCTCGTTCACCTGAAAGCTGAAAGGAGAAGCTTTCGGAATAAAATTCTGGTTTTTCATTTTTGTAATAAGTAGTAAATTAAGTGAAGTAAGTTATCCGTAAAGGATATTTTAAATAAATGCATCTACGTAAATATTATCTTTGTAAATAATTAGTCTTTTTTGTTAAATTTAACTTTTTCACCAACACATTGACCTATTTACGTTTGGAATTGTAAAGAATATCAGAATCTAGCGTAACGCCAAGCCCTCACATCGATTTATTCTCAGTATTTTGGTTACATAAATATGTTGAACTTATTCATTATATGTATGTGGATAAGTAAATACATTTCCAGACAATTGAAGGAGAGTGCGTAGATCACAGTATAAGGGTATTTGAGATCAAATGGTCATTGAGGTTAGCGACCTGACAAATGGACGTACGCTCCCTATTAACGACGTGAGTCATTGAACCGATTTGTTTGATAAATACAGACTTCTGTTCTATGCCATTCCTCCTGCTGGGCCGCCCTTGGCAATGTTGTGACAGTTAAAATCCGCCTCAACTTAAACCCAGTTATTTATAAACTGTATCAATAACAACTCGCCTCGAGACTTAGTTTTCTATCAAATATATTCCAACAACAAGAACAGTGTTCCTTATGGATAATCTTAATAATAAATAGCTTAAAAACTTACTTTAATTACAAAACAAGCAATGTAGCCATTAACAAATAAGCTGAACATTAATTGTACGCTCTCCCTAAAACAATAATGTTGTTGTAATTTCCAAAACAATTCCATTGTGTCGGGGAACACGCGCATGTTTATTTAATTACTTTGTGATGTTAGAATTAGGGTTTTTCAGCGAAAATTTTTGAAGAGAAATTTCCCGGGAATTTCGCCCGACTCGACACACGAAAAATCGTCGAAGAGTCGAGAATCTATTTTTTTACTCAACTACATTCTTTGTGGATTTTTGCATGATGAATAAATAACATTTACAGTAATTATATCTATGCAACTTCAAATTTCACAAGAGAACTAAATACTTAATAGATTGTTCTCTAGCACCCGCACGTCTAGTAATATTGATAGTAACTGTAAAAATATAGCAAAGCTAGATGATAAAATAATAATGACTGTCTTGGTTCGAAACCCTACTTAGGATGCGCGGAGTGCAAGACTTAATAGATTTTATTAGGAATAATCGAAACAAAAAATTGGATGTTTCTAGATGGTTCTGTGGCAATGATCGTATTTTTAAAATACAAAAATCTAAATACCACATACCTAGGAACGACAGTATTCGGACGATATCAGGTTGGTGCATTATCATTTATTAATATCCGATATTTTATTAAATTAGCTGACAAAACCCAAAAGCAGATATTTACGTACTCATATCAATTGTGATTAGTTTCTGTTATAACTGGTTCCCGAGACTTATGGTTGATAGAAACTAATTCTAAATTTGCCAATTTACAATTGACAAGGTAGCCAGTTCATTAGGTAGTTTTTCAGTGGGCGTCTTCTGCCATGGATACTGTGCGTTCCCTGAGTGTATGGATGGCGGTGCCAACATAAAGAGATTAAAGAAAATTATCAAGATTGACACAACAAAACATTATCAGCAGTCAGCACACAGTTTGGACTTTTCCACTAATGCAGTCGATACAGCAGACGGATTGTTTGCTTTCCCATTTATACTTATTTGATAAGCGCGGAATTCCCATCATTACAAGTTAACACAATTTGTTACCCAAATATTGCACATTCACGGGTACATTTATGCATGTGGTCTGCACAGTGAAGGTTATATTTTGAAAGCGTAATGTATGAAATTCGAGAAAGCAGCCAGTTGAGACATTTTATGGATTTTGAGGAAATTGCACATCTTGTAGTCGCCGTACTTCGCAAACATCTGACCTAGTTACGCCGGAAGTGACTTCCTCAAGTTTTAAAATTTTGTATCTATACTAACTTGAATAGTGTGGTGAGGTTCGATTGAAAACTACTCTGGTTGGAAGTGAAAAGAACCGCGTTCAACCGCGGAATATAACATCGTAACAGCTATCTTCTTGTATAATACTTTGATTTTTATTTAAGTATTTATCGGATCTAGAACTACGCAAAATCCGCGTCATGATAACTAGCCAACTACACATAAACATTTCTACATATATACCTAATTATTGTAGATAATTGTAGACCTAGACACAGAAAAGATATTCTTTCTCATTGCATAAAAAAAATTCCTGGGTGGGAATCGAACCTACAACCCCAGATCAGCGGTCAGGAACATTAATCATTGAACCAACAGATAACAATAGATAAATCAATTTTCATACGAGGAAAATCAATATACCACAATACAGCGAAATACAAGGCAAAGATACGTGCTTTTACTTAAGTACGAGTTTAATTCCTGAGGGCGGTTTGAATCTCTTAAATTGGGAAGCGAAAGTTGAAAAGGATCCTTAATTCCCTCTATCAACATCTCGCAGCTTTTCATATTTACGTTATTAAAAACCGCTCATTAAAAGGCGCATTCATGTCGATATTTAAGAATTAGGTCTGGCTAATAAAAAGCTGGATTTTTATCATCCACTTAAATGCTAGAAGTATTTGTGGAGTTCGTTTCTTAATTAAAAATTATGAATTAAAATTAGCTTTTATATTAAAAGTGTTAAAACAGATAAAAAATTTGCATCTATTTAACCATAATCAATTGATATCGTCTGTCCGACTTCCGTATAGATTAAATAACATTATTAATTTTGAGTTAATATTAAATTTCTAAATGAAAAAACACTAGAAATATAAAATCTGATTTTATCTCATGTCCACCTTAGTTATTGGGTTGCCGAAAATTGCCACTTTATCTTTAAACAGAACAAATAATTATTAACTGTATTAAATGTCACCATTCCGTTCCCAGCCATCCGGTTATCCCGAAAAGATATATGTACGTGCCTTAAGCACGTATGTATATAATCATCATATGTATACATATGTATATAATCATGTTGTTTATATACACACTCAAGAAATGTGGCAAAAATTAGACCTAGTAAAGATAAAGGTAAAATTAAGATCTAGTAAAAGACCTTATAAGCACTAACAGCTCAATTTCGAAAAATATTACAAATCCAGACGTTACAAAACTGACAAGGAAAAGTAAAATCACGCCGGTATTTGTCCAGAGGCAGGCAGAGGAGTGCAATAGTCCCACTTTTCACCATTTATGTTATAAATCTAGTATAAATTATGTTTTATATTTCTAAAAGGATTCTTTCACAATACATTTTAGGTTGCATAATACATTATATTCTCTTCAAACAGGAGTGGGTGCACCGGTGGCACACCGTACAGTTGTAATCACCGCCAAAATTTGTACAGAACCATCCTCTAGCTGGCTTGTAAACATTTACATTTGACTGACAGATACATAAACGTTGACCGAAATAGAAGCTGACCGGTTACTAACATCGAGGTGACATTTGGAATGTAGCTTGCTACGACTAAGGCTATCCTACAGGTATTTGTTCATATTGTTTGGCATATGAATGTAATTACCGCAATATAATGCAAATTCCCACTGATGATGAGCTCGTTATAATATTATATGGTTACGGACAGGCTTATTGGTTCAATAGAGACAGATACGGCCGAGCCGGGAGTTTTAGGATCGATTCTCACACAGACCAAATATTTATTTGATGAGTGTTTGGTAATAAAATCATCTGTGCAAATACGTATTTGGGAATGTATATAATATGTAATTTACCAGCTATTCGATTATCATAGTAAGCATTCTGCCTAGGTTGTGTCCGATAGTCGTGTGTGAGTTGTCCCGGGATACTATAGTTATTAGTTCAATACGAGTAAAATAAGCAATATACTACGGTGGTGACACTTCATTCCATTGCCTTGACACTTGAAAAGCACATATCACTGTGACCTAGTAGCCACGACAGAAGGACAGTCCTAACTAATCCATCAGATACATAAAAGATCGAAACGCGCGGCAGATATTAAGAGGGCAGGATGGCATTGACGTGTCTAGTGGGCGGTCAGGCGGACCCACCACCGGCAATTGGGGCTGATACTTTAGGTAGCACTCAGCATTTAACGAAAACTTATCCAAAAATATCCAAATATAAGATGTAGATTAGAAAATAATTCCAGTTACTTCGATCCAAATAGCTAATAATGTAACATCATGCCTGTAATCCCTGAAGTAGTAGACAGAAGTGGGTAGTACACTCCCACGTTTCACCATTTACGTTTTTAAGTTCCATTGAAAAGGCGGTGAGCCTATTGCAATAAATTCTATTCTATTCGATAAATTATAGATTCGAAGACTTAGTCACTTTCAAATGGGTTGTTTAACATTTGGACAAAGGTCACCTAGGGTTAGGGTATAATAACAATAATCGTCTGTTACATTGCTCGTTTCTTAAAGCGAAAATAAATACAACCACGGAACTTTCCAAGATTTTTTATGTATGCGAATGTTTTATGTATGTAAATATACATATATGCATTGAGTGCCAACGTACGAATACATTTTTATTCATTCAGTACGTCATGTTTTATCCAAGATATTATCAATGGGATAAACGAAAAGTCCTATCTCTCACTAGACAAATGTTTGCTAGAAACTCAAAGAATTTGACTTCCTCGTTGGTCTGGATCTGTGCCCGGTGTATGGCGATAGGTCGACGCTATTCCATGGGGCGTAAACGTAACTGGAGAAATGTGGGAGTGCGCTACACTCCTCTGCCTACCATTTCGGGGATTAAAGGCGTGATATTTCAAAGAATTTTCGCTGTCTAATTTTTATATAAGTACAAACTCATTAAATTCAATTCACTTAGGACTCACCTAGAATTCGATCTCATTGTACGGTAACGATCATTCTTTTCATTTGTATACAATTGCACGTTCCATTTTCCGTTCCGCCGAATCAAATTTCATTCGTTCAGAACACAATTACGTTCGCTCTGAATGGATAATTGCATGCTGCTTACTTTTCTATTTTATTCACAACAATACTTCTACACAGTATTGTAATTTTAATCTGTTATTACCTATAGTTATTGATTCGATTCTTAATCTGTCTATTTGAAGAGTAACATTGTTGTTCAATTCGATTCCTTTACGTTTTATTATTGTTGATAACCTTGAAGACGTACTAATAGATCAGGTTTCAGTGTTTAAACTAATCGTGGAGATCATCATTCCGGCACAATTATCAATATATGACCATCAAAAATATGTGATTGACCTGATGTATTTAATATATAATGTCATAATCGAAATATGGTTTTGCTATTTCACCTCGTTATAGTGCATTCTTTATTAAATACTTAGTATTAATCTTAATATAGCCTTTCGCCTCCGTTTATAAGTACTTTTTTTATCAACTCGTACATTTATAATTTGCTCCTGTCTCAATTCGTCCCTGGTGTAAGCCACATTTATAACGTATTTATTTGGCAGAGGTAAAACATGTATATCGTCCACCCAGGGCAGTACCCCTGCCGTTTTTTACATTCCTATAAGAATTGAAGCATTTATATTATGTAAAATATTGACATTTGTGTCTATGCTGATCACTCGACCATTCTGTTTTCCATTATATTATCATTATTATTACTCAGACACATGAAATTCCACGTGACCGTTGGACACCTGGAATATACTTAGCAGCTTCTGTGAATTAAATATTTGTAGGTAGTTTTTGATTAGATTACAATACCTTCAAAAATACTTCCAGAATGTAAAGTTCGGGTAAGTTCGTTTGTCATCGACACCCATGCGAAGAGACGCCTGTTAAAATTATTATCAATCATCCATACAAATTCCGATATCGACGAGAATTGTCTAACCACCTACGTTGTTCGCGATCTGACAGCCGCGTGGGCTGTTTGCAGAACAAATCCATTACATTTTAATTCACTTTTCGAAATTTCATTCATCCATCGCCTGCGAAAGCGCACAAAAGATATTGCTGTATTTTATGTGAATACATATACGAGTATTAACTAACTTTACAAAGTACTGAACGATTTGCGCCGTAATATTTATAGTTCATTCATTTGTTTCGTTCCCACGTGACTTTGACCGATTGTGAATACCTACTTAAAGTAAATACTTGACACCATTATTGTACATATTTTATACAAATGCGTAAATTATTAGATACTGTTAACTGTTAATAAGTAGGTAAATCATTTATTAAGTACTTATTGAATTTAAAATTCCGATTTAATGGTAATCAAACTATCGGTGTGCCTAATCTTAAGAGCAAAAAAATGGACATTTTATAATATTAACCGTGTTTTTGCTCGCCTGCGGCGCGATTATCATGACCTTGCCACATCTTGTTATCGCTGGCCGGCGGTAGTCAGACGGTTTTTGTAATCTAAATACCTACGCAATATTATGTACAATTAATATTATTATACATATAATAATCTACGTTTTATGTGTGACCTATAACCTCTTTTCTAATATTTTACCATAATGTAAACGATTTGACAACGAAGAAAACATTACAAAAATTTATTTTTGGTTTTGTTATATATTATCTATATGTTATTGTTAGATTTATTCGAGATTTCGAGAGTTCGAGAATTACTCTAGATATAGATATGTAGATAGCTAACAGTAAAATTGAAATGTGATATATTGTTCATACCACTTCTGAGACTGAGACTTGGATCGGAGGAATTTGTTGAGCAAGCAACCTATCAGCAAAACGAATACCGATAGCTTCGTAAGCGTCGGATCTATGCTAGTTGTGAGGACTATGAGGCGATTAGTTGAATTAGATAGGCTAATACCTTAAATTTTAAAGAATTCGATACTCGACCCGGGATTTGAACCCAGGATCTCCCGACCGGCAGTCACGCTTGCAACCACTCGAGCAACGAGGCAATCAATGTATAGAGAATCCAAATACTCGTATGTACTGGTTTCCTCACGATGTTATAATTAATCGTTATAACGAGTATGAATTAAAACCAAACATATCTTCATAATGTTGACTCGTACTTGCCAGGGTCCCGAGCCCTAACCCCACTGGTATTGGAGCCTAATATCTACACGTAAATATAAATTATGTAACATAGGTACCTACATAATATATCTAATTCAATATTAGTATTGTTACACAATATTATTACGACGCAACACAGTATCCTGAAATGTGCCAAAGGGCACACGTGTTCAGCCAGTTTATAAGAACCGTGCGGTGTTAGTGAAACACGTGCACATGAAGCCTTTTAGCGTGAAGCTCAAAGTTCGTGTTGTCTGCACTTGTGAGACTTCTAACTCCGCTGGCAGTTATGTGGGTGCCAATATCGAGCTTATGCAACGCAATAGCAACTTGTATAGGTATTTCTTTGTATTATACATTATAATAATAATCGACCCATTTGTCATTCCACTGTTGGAATATGGGTCTCCGCTCATATTGAGAGGGTTAAGGCCGTAGTCTGCCGCGCTGGCCAAGTACAGGTTGGCAGACTTCACACACCTTACAAATATTTTTTTTTAAATAAATTGTAAGGGTTTCCTCACGATGTTCTCCTTCAGCGTTAGCAAGTGATATATAAATTTAAGGTGTAATATATATTTGTATATTTTCTTGTACATGGCGTAGCTATATCTATGTGGATATATACGAGTACATATATAACCTAGCAAACAGACATACGAGCCGTCTTCGGTCACTGTCGTCTATGGTCATGGGAATGCTTTCTTTATAAATTAACAATTAATTGCTAATATGTAAGTTTTTTATTCTTACGGTGTGGTTTGTAATTTATGAACTCGCTGGTTGCTCTAGTGGTCCAATTCCACATGTGTCCTGAGTGCCATTCTTATCCCGAATATATTATATTACTTTATAATGAGTTAAGTATTTGTCCTTTCTGTGTGTATTCAATAGGCTCACGCCTTATACCATGGAGGGATATCAATCAGTTTATCATTCGACTGTTGGACACCGATCTTCTGCTTGAATTTTCAGGGTCTTAGTCTAGTTCCGTGACCAAATGTGGGTTGGTACTTCACATGCCTTAGAGTGGACGATGATAAACTCTACGTTGTTCAGGTTTCCTTTCGATCTATTCCTCCGTCATAACAACATGTGTTATAAAATCATGAAAACGCAAATAATTGTAACGAGATAAAATTTTCACGTAGGACTTCAGGAGTGAGTGTTAGAGCTTTTAAATATATTCCCATTATTCCATACTAAACAAATCAACGTCTCAGCGAAGGAGTGAGGGACAAAACTTTACGCCGGCCCCTCTGGGACAGGATACAAGGTCTTAATATGTTACAGCGATGCCACAAATTGATATAAAATTAACTCAAAGAACTTGCTACGGCCCAGTTGAAGTTTAGAGAGCTTCTTAGCCGAAGTAATTACACTGAAGAGGTTCAGGTGACCTAAATCTCGTCCAACTCCGAAGTAGAACATGGTAATTTAATACCCACTGGGTAAATTTGTTAGGCGTACGTTATTTAATACATTAATGTAACGTCTAGATTTAACATATAAACTAGAGCATGGAAGTAATAATATTTCAGTACAGATTAATGTAGTAGAAAATTTAAAATATGGTCCGGATACATGCAACTTATTACAATTTGAATTTCGAATATTTGAATTGAGGATTGTTAGTGACATCACTTTAAAAATTTACGTACAATAAAATTATAGTTTTGTATAGTTTCAAAAAGTTACGAAATTACATTTTAGGTGTACCTAATGCTATATGGAGATGTGATGGATAACCACATATTTCATGTAGGCAAGATTGTTACCAAATTTATTTTTATATATTACTCGGTAGATGGCAGCAGCAGTTTTTCAAATATAGACGGGGTTGCAATCAGCGCCATAGTTTATCTACCCACATTAAATTGGATTTCTATGAAGTTATACAATAGCATGTGCTACATACTATAATACTTGCAATATTCACAATATGTCTTATTACCAAACATTAACGAAATAGTCATGTGAATAACAGAAAGCGCTGAACGAGATTATAATTTGTCAAAACAGCGACATGCTACGATAAATATCAACATTATACTTGCTAGATATAGACTACAATAAACTAAATCACAAATGTGTCCTCCGCTCAAAAGAATTTTCCATGGTTATAAAAACGAAGCGTGCACCGGTGAGTTGTTGGTAATGAGGTATAAATCATCGTATAAATATAAAATAGTTCCTCCCAACCTTGCGAGACTGTTTTCTTGGACGGTTAGGGCCCTGTTTCACAATTATCGAGAAACGATCCTAACAGCGATACCTTTTAAAAGTTACTGTTCTGTGCAGTACAGGTACATCGCAATCTTCGCAGATCGCAGGTGCTCAAAATCTTTTTGAAAAAAGAAGGTTTCGATGACACCATGTATCTCCTGACTGGCTTTACAGGCATCTTGCCTATGATGCTCTGAAGGAGCTTCTCTTGTTACTTTTGTAGAACGTGG
>DWME01007509.1:0-12563 GCA_018244795.1 Parelbella ahira ahira
GATAAACACGCGAACTTCGAAGTAACACGCCACGGAATGTGGGATTACTTTGCAAATGACATCGGTCTTGCCACTGTTACCCAGAAATATTCATAACTTGAGAAAAGAAACAAGTACCTACGAACTCGAAGACAAGTAGAGCATTTTGTAAGTGTTCGGATTGACTTGACAAATTGTCTACAAGGTACGAACCAACAATGGGCGACTTAAGCCTTACAGATACTTAAAATATTAAGACATTACTTTCAATCTGTCGGAGGAGAGTTCACTAAATTTTACCAGACTGAATATTTTAAGTATTGCTAATTATAAAATACAGGAGAAAATGTTCGCAACTGCAGATAAGACATAGTTCGAAAAGGCAAAAGAAAAAAGTGGAAATCTCTAGAATAATTAATATTACCCAAATGTAGTTATCGAGTCAGCTAAATATTTGAGGCACATACCTAGAGCATTGTATGTTGTGTATAACGTATATTGTCTATAGCATGCAAGATAAATAACAACAAATTTTACTTTCACCAAAACGACCCATTCATTCATTCTTTCAATCATTCACCCAAACAATGCTTTCAAGTATTAGACCGACTCGATACAAACTATCATAATAGACAAATGGACAATTTAAAGGAACGAAGCGAGCAACAATTCATGAACGCAAAAGATCCAGTGCTTAGTACAAGTGGTGCAGCATTCAAAATTATTGGCCACTTGTTGCGCAGGAAATTGATAACAGCCTCATCGCACCGGCTTTTGGGAGGCATTCAAGAATGCAAATGTTATTGTACAAGGAATATTGGCTATTGATGTAGTAAATGCGTTCGGATATTATTCACTTCATTATTTATTTGTTCAAAGTTTTCTGTTCGCATTTTATTTATTTTATCCGTACTGTGATAAAAAATGTATTCGGTGATTTTAAATGTGTTAATGTTATAGAAATAAACGTTGTTATCAATAATATTGATGTAATAGTGATTTTGATCAAATCTGTCCTTGATTTTATATATAATATCAAACGCGAGATGTTCAAGATAATAGAACTGTGTTCCTATTCGACCCCGGAAACTGTAACTACTTCAACGTGGTACACAGGATGCTTTAAAATAAGTCTCCAAAAATAGAAAAGTATTTGTAACTTACTAGAGATAAGAATATGAAACGTTAAAATGGTTTTATACAGAAAATTTAAAGAATTGTGCTGTTGTGGCATGAAAATGAACTGTTTATATTCATGAGTTATTGCATACACCTGTCTATCCATTTCCAAACTTTACAACATCAAGAAGTTGACCCGTTAAATCATAACTATTAGAGGGCAACTTTTTCAAGCGCTTTGTGCTTTTGAGAGAGGTCAACCAGTCATCCAAAACGTATATTATGGTTTCTTCCAATCAGAGGACGTTCAGTGTTTGGGAGTAGACCTTCAAACTGAAATATAATATATTGTATTATATTTGTATAAACATATTCACAAGATCGTGAGTATTATAATTAAAACTATTAGAGTTCTCGGCCACGAATCCATAGCGTTACATAAAATATACAAAACAAAATCATACACAGCGTTAGCTCATGAAATCCCCTTCCCAGCGGGCTTTATATATTACACTAGCGGTTTCATCGCGCACTCAGATGCATAAAACATGATCCCGACGTCAGATTTAAACCTTACGTAATAAGAACATTAAGGCGGTCGGAAGGCGGGCGGATCGCTTGTAGTCGATACAGACTAGGCTGTTTATTTCGCCTCGAATGAAAAGTATATAACTAATCATTTGCGAGAATACTGCGAGAACTATTGAAGCTCTCAAAGCTGTTTTTTGAAAAATACCGTTTTTGATCTATTACGCTTTTCTCGCAAATTGGCCAAATAGTTAAATGGAGTAATAGTAAATGGGTCGTGATCGGGTTGAATTATGTTGGAAGATATGGTATACTTTATATTATAACAAAAAATGATAACCGTGAATCGAGTACCTAAGTATTACGCATTTCAGTAATCGATTAGATGGAGAGAGTTCAAATCCAGGTATGCGCCTTTGAGTTTCCAAAGTAATGTGCTTTTTTATAATTCACTGGTACTGGTTATGACGATGAAGGAATACTTTATAGGGTATCCTGTACTTTTTAGAGTTCTTCGTAATATATTCTGATGCATGAAAAATTTGCCATCCTGCACTTCTGGACCTTCGTGCTGCTAGACAAGCAGTGGATTGACGAAAGCGTTGCAGCCAACTTTTACTTTATTTCTTATGAAGTTATTGTGCTAACATATAATTTATTTTCATCATTACCTTCAACCATTTTATCATACTCAATGTTGGGCACGGCGCTCTATCGGAATGAAAAGGATTTGAATTTCTCTCTCCGAATTAAATAGTCTGCCAAGCTGACGGGGTACCGCTGGCGATGAGTACGGAGAAAATTTCGAATTTTTAACTGTCATCTGTACCGTGAATTCTTAACAAGACGTTTTTAAGCATTTTTTACGCAGCGTTTCGAGCGCCCGTCTGCTGTGGTAGAATGAAATCGCAGCTTTAGGGGCGTCGGGCGCAGTGCTGCATGTGTCGCCAGGCGCTTATAAATCATCGCGGGGGGAGTTACAAAATCGGCCGGGCTTACTTTCACAACACAGCGGACACGCGTGAGACGACACTCGGCCTTTGAGCGTGAGACTAACGTAATTACAATACACTTAAGCCTGGGCGGAAGGTAATAACGTCCATCGTGATTATGTTAAAAGGTTGTATAAAACGTAAATGTTTAAAGGAAAAATTACAAACAGCATTATTAACAAAATGTTTTTATTTTATAACTACACATAAATAGTTTTCTTCTATTGTCTTTATATACAGGTTTATTAACTCCAGTGTATTAGTACAATAGTGAAATCTGCTATCTCATACCATTCAAGTATGTGATATGTGACATGATATAGGTACATGATATAGGTACATGTACATACATATCTACGGATGTAATTCCTACATTCTTGTAGATTGTACGTGTAACACGTTAGATCATGCTAACATGAGACACTTAACAACGCTTGGACCAAAGTATGAGGAATTTAATTACCGGGCAATAAATGTAGGTAATACTTTAAATCACGGATTGCTCTCATATAAAATTATATGAGCACTGTATATGATTATTATATTATATTATTATTATGTAATATGTACGTACATTATATTATTATTATATAATGTGTTTATTATATTATTATTATTATATAATAGGATTATAACACTATTCGTTCGAATTGTACGATCAAAATACCGCGATGAACTTTACATGAATTTTATTATTTCACTTTCCGAATATTATTTCGTGATCGGCCATTCCCGGTATCGGCTGACCGGGTTTTTTCGACCTTTTATTTCTCGTGGCCCGTTCTATCGTGTAGGTAATCAGCACAAATGCGATGCGAGATAGTCGAGCCGGTCAATATTTTAGCACGCTTTATCCGGATAAATGTAAGTCGACCTGCAGGACTTGAGCTGATTAGTCTTAGCACAACAGGGGTATAGCAGCTGTAATACCTATGAGTATCCAAGTACATACACTGTAACTCGATATTCGTAGAGAATGTTCACATGTTATATTTAGTGTGAAAAGTTTACGCCTTTAAGGATAGAGATATATGGCACTTTGTGCTCTCAGACTATTTAGTGAGGAAGCTAGGGTGATGATATAATAAGGAGTTTCACATTTTAGTATTCGCATGAATTACTAGTAAGACTAAAAAAGGGTCAAAGTTGAAGCTAATTAGGTAAAGAGGACTATATGTTTAATTCGTCTCAAGTCTGCGTTATATTTAAACAATAACCAAAGTACTGTAGCGTAGGTAACTATTTATGGGTTCCAGTATGTTGGGTTTTTATTAATGTCATCCCATAGATAAATATTCCACGCCGCTTTATTATGAATAAATAAATGCTATATGCATCCAGCGAGTCTAAATACCAAATTCATCAAGGGATGACAAGTGAAAAGAGCTTTTAATTTAATTCGTTGCGGTATCGCGTCGAGGAGTATGAAAAAAATACAGCAACAGCTTGGAGCGATATCGACAATCCATAATTCATGTCCTACAATTTCATACATTTGTATATCGGCAAACCGACCTAACACGCCAATAGGACGCCAAGCGAGTTTAATCTTTATTTTGAAGCGGCTTAAGTTGAAAATGGATCGTATTTTTTCTTGTATATGACCTCATGGGTTGCGGATTCCACTCAGTGTATTGCAACATCGTACATGATATCAAACGGGTATTCAGATTAATGCAATTTCTCTTAAACGCTTACACGTCGTAAATAAAATTGCTGGTTTCCGACCAAGTCTCGGAACTCAAGGCCGATCTCTGCTTAATATGTTTAATTGATATTGTATTCGCGCAATAAGAAGATATGAGCTTGATCATTTTAAGCACGACGCCATTTTAATTGAGATACGTGCGTGAAATGAAGTGATTTTTTTATTCCGGACGCAAACATTATTGATTTGTAACTTCATTTTTGACTCGCTCAAGTTCAATGCAGTTCACCGCAACCGATCAATGCAATGCAATCACTGCAATGCACTGTTATCATCCTTATCTTTATCTTATCATCATTATTTGTTAACATTTAAACATTTCTAACATCGCCAAATGTTTGCGCGTCACAACAATTATAACAGAAAAAAAATGTCATTTAGAAAAGGTGATGAATGAAGAAGCATGTCATGTGTATTAGGATGAAGAAAGAATTTCGGGACTCGGTTCTCTCAATTCACCCCGTGAGAGAAGTGGCATGATAACAGAATAATAAAAATTAATAAAATTTTAAAAATTGAATCATAACTTCTTGATGTTTCGCTCGTGTTATAGCAATACCTGATTTTTATATTAGAAATCAATACTCGTGTATGTTTCGTTATAACTGTAATAATTGGTGTTAACTACAATATAATGAGCACGGTACAACTACAATATAGTGAGATAGGTATGTATATATTGATGTCATCTATGGGGAAAAGCATTGAATAGGTATAGCTATTGACAATATATGAAGTGTAATTATCAATGTTTTTCATGGACATATGCCAAAATAATGATTACAGGTCATAAATCTTAATTCGTCATTTTTTTGTCATTCGTTATCATAAGCATATTAATAAGCAATATGTGTAACTATTCATAAATAATAACAATAATCATAAATCCAGTGGCAAAATAACTGATGTTATTTGAATTTGAACATTCTCCTATTGAATACAAACGCAATAAAATTAATTCAAATGGTCAAAAACAAGGCGAAATAACCTTAATTTATTTATTTAATCAAACAACGCGTGTGTGTTCTATTCGAATAAATTATCAAGATTATTATCATTGTAACATATCAAATGCGCAAGAATCATGAATCATAACCGGGAAACGAATCAACAGTCGAAATAAAAAAAAACACAAAAAAGTATGGAGTTTTCAAGCTCAGATATTCATTAATCATTGGTAGGGCGGGTGTAGAACTGTAGACGTATATGCCCCACGGTATATAGCCCTTGCTAATGACTTCGTGTCGTACACGTGTATGTATATAGCCGACCTTCTGAATATTTACTGATTACAATCTTACATGGCGGGTGAAACTATTTCGATCCACGTAAATTACTACGCTGATTGCTTTAACTTTTCCTGCCTACATACTTGCGTCGATAAAGTTGTATGGAACTTTTATAACAAAGCTGAAGAATTTAATGCTTAATTACATATTACTGGTTTATAGTTACGTTTATTTTGATTTACATAGATTTGTATGGGTGATTTGGTTTAAATGACATTCAAGTGTTAAAAGCAGTCAATTTATTCTGTGTAAGATATTTCCCACTCGATGCTCTTTGTCTATTCCGTTTAAGATCAGGCCTGATGACATAATAATGTCAATAATTTAAAAAGTAATTAACTTGCATAACCATAATAATATAATCTCAAGAGATATTTAATATGATGGTTGGAAACAAAAATATATAGATAAGGTACGTAGATACATAAAATATGTTCGGTCCGACCTCAAAAAGAATTTATATCTGAAATACAGTGCCATCAGTCAGTGTTGTGTCGACGCTGATTCCCGTCGTGTTTCGCATCCGAAATGGAATGTTATTCACCGAAAATTTCGCTTTGGTGTACGCTAAAAATTACGAGAGCCAGTCGGGGATTGAACGAAATTCCGCCCGCAAAAAAGGTGTCAAATGAAATATTCAAATATATTTTAATATAATTCATGCGGCGGGCGTTTCATTTCTCTCCCTCGTAATGGAATGCTAAATTTTCGGGCGAACAAAAAATATATATTAATGCGCGTACCTAATAGCTTATACAAACTCGTTTGTTGGGTATTGTTGCGCACAATGGCTGCCATAACTCCGCGTCGCGGGCACGGCCGGTGACGTCTTTGTTAGGCGGCCCAGCTTTGTTCCGCGCCCGGCTCCGCCTGTCGGCGCGACATCCTACCCGACCTCTGCCACCGCACAATCCACTCCGCACCCACCCATACTACCTACGCGATAATTAATTACAATAGCCTATTGAATTAAGCTCCGACCTCCAAAACGTTTATTACTAACCGCGCTGTTTTCCTTCATGATATCTAACTACCACGAAACCAGGTTACCGCATCCTTTGGAAATTTAAAAACCGGAAGCCGTAAACGGTCAAAAATTAAGCCCCTACCTTCCACATGGGCAACTAATTACCAGTTCTGTTGGATCCATTACGATAATTTGCAGCAGGAAAGAAACGAATGAATATTTGAGAAGGCGATAGAAGGTGAATAATTGCGTTGGATCACGAAGCGAAAAGTTATGAAAGGTGCTAGCGGCGGTGATTTTTCAGGGCTCGGCCTGAACGCGAAACTCTTAATGAAAGAGAAAATATTCAATCATAGCGCTCCCTAACATACATCAGCAGGTATATTGAAGTAATGCTATTATTATCAATGTTAAAAATCCAATCTAACAGAACGCGGTGGCTATCCGTAAAAATTCATCTCAACGTAATGCGGAGCGCAGAACACATTAGGGCCCCGAGATGAGCTTCGCCGCGGGACAGCGAGCCCCAGGGGGCTCCCCTGCCCCAAAAGCCGAGTGGGGGCGGTGTCCGCTCCAGAGAATATTTGACACGGGTCTGGCAGATAGACAGGCCGGTCATGTGTGATCCCCAGGCAGGAAAAGGGGAATTTTTTCCGTTCCTCTATCGACATCACTACTACCTACCTATAAAAACAAATATAAAGATACTTTTATGATTTATGTGCCACCGTCGACTCGCACATGTGTACGCATCATGCGATGTGACGTTTTTTATGCCAAAATAATGACACACAACGCTTTAATACAACATTAATGACTCCAAAGCGCTAATAGACGCGGATCAATATGCAATGAGCCCGCCTCGTAATTGGTAATTACCGAAATATACACTCGTTATTGATATTTTATGGCGTGTAATATCATAATTGAATGCATTGAGGAATTATCAATTATCATTTGATGGTATAATTACGTTTCCGTTTCAGTTTGAAATTGTTTGAATTCGAAAATGGAATTTTAATACCACATAATAAGTTCGGCTTCATCGGCTTAGCGGCGGTCAAAGTTTGATTGGCGTTCTATCCCAACGTTTAATTAATGTGGAGCTAACCTAACTTCGGGTTAGAATAAGTCGGAATACATGGGTATGAAGGAGACGGATGATTTCTGAGAATGTTGCCAGTTAATTGAACAAAACTTTCTTTGGAAGTAAGTAAGTTCAGTGAAATTATTGGTCGGTATTAGGTTGTAAGTATCTTTAGAACAAGCCCAACTGAGATTTAAATACCTACTAACCAGTATAAACTATGTATGGAACAGATTTTACAGGAATTGATAACCTCTCGTATTAACCACCTGTGTGAATCACATTGATATTTAAAAATATAGGAACGGAAAGCTAATTTTTAAAAGTATTTACGTTAAAACTTTATTATTAGTATTTTCTTAGCCGAATGAATTGTATAAAAACACGCAAAATGGAACAACGAAAAAAAAAATGGACTCTATTCTATATTTAATCTATCTGGCAATATTCAATATATACAATAAACTCGCCATACTTTCCCATCGTCATTTTCAAAGTGTGCGTGCGTCTGTAGCCGTACATTTCAATGTGTGCGTAATGTCAGACACGTAATAATGGGATTGGTCTGTTCATATGTGGGTGTCCAATTATAAGGTATAATGTTTTTTTAATAAGCCAAGTTTTTGCTGCCAAGACTTTTTGTTAGTTATCATAGATATTTCGTAGTTTTATAATTCTCATGACAGCGGGGTCAATAACCATGTTATTAGTTTTTTTAGGTTGAATGGGGATCCAATCTTAAATAACTATGTACTGGCCACGTGATACAACAAAAAATATTTGCACCATTATAATTTAATCCGACAGAGTATTAGTTAACCGACTTGAGTACCTACCTATTATAGACCTAAAATAAAAAATACGAAATTGGGAAGTAATGAAGCATTGGGAGGTTCTGTGCATTTAATTGAAAAATAATACAGATAATACACAGCAAAAGGGAATAAAGAAAGCTTAAGTATAGTGAACGATTAAAAGTCTTTGTACTTAGAAAATTCTTATAACAGTGCCATCTAACGTAATTTTGACGAACTAAAATGAATCGTTCGACCGAGGCTTCGAACGGTTGCTCTGAATCGAGATTCAAGTCCTGTACATTACTGCATTTAGTAGGTACCTTACACAGTTACTTTAAAACTGAATATACATATTTTTTTAATATACCAATATTAACATTTAAGTCTTCTATTCCTAATACCCATATTTTTAAAATTATATGCAAAGTGATATAATTAATGGATATTGAGTCTGTATTACTAAATAAACGTCTGGGTACACAAATCTACTGAAAAACTTAGCCGATTTCGGAAACAAATCTAAACGTTTTGTCGAATAAACATATGTATATTATTAGATACTAATATATTTTATACAAAATATTAGTACATATAATAATCAACCAATAAGTAACCTTGTTTTTGCTTTATAAATACCGATGGTTACTACGATTAATACTTTAACTAAAAAAAACATTGGACCCTAAACAAAGCATCGGAATAATCTAAGCGAAATAGAATCATGATTGGCTGAGTAAAGCTGAGTTCAAAGAGAGAGTCTCAAAAATAATATTAGGAGAGCGAAAACGCCATCAGTCAACGTCCCGAGTACTACCGGGAGAACGGCGACAACCGGAAAGCTTGTGGCGACCAGAATTAGAAATATATTTTTACAGTCACTGCACCCCTCTACGAATAAAAAAATCTTTATGCAAATAATAGCACGTGTAAATATAAGGGGAAGTCAGGAAATACGGCAATTGTTAGGCAGACACAATGAAAATGCTATAAAATATATTTTCCTTCCAATGTGCCATATTTGAAAATGTAATGAGGGTAAAACGAGCAGAATTAAAAAATTACTTGCGAAAAAACAAATTCTGTTGAAGGAAAATGAAAGAACAATTCGAAATTGACTATTAAAGGGAACATTATTTAATAAATCAGAATACATGACTCAAAATAATATAGACAAATAAAATGATAAATCCAAATAAAATAATTCAAGAGTGGAATCATTATAACAGTCATATACAAATTATAATATACGCGTTGATGAGGTAGCACCTATACTAAATAAATATTTATTATATTAACTAAAACTAGTTAATAAAGAACAAAAACGAAAAATATAAGCATTTTCTGCTATTAATAATTTCCTGTAAACAGAGTTAAGTTTGTAACAAGTTCTTATAACACGGCGGAGAAAATCAACCCCACAGAAAGAATCCGAGCTTCAATCTGAGGAAACATTTATCGTCATTGTTACGCGACAATCGACAATAGATCAATGAACGAGCGATAAAAGCTCTTATCGAATGAGTAGCTGAGAGAAATTGTCCCGTAATGGAAAACCGTGGAACCTCTACAAGCACCTGGAAATGGTATTAGAATAGAAAGTGTTAAAGTGAGTCGAGTTGAAGTTTAAGATAATTTTGTTTCAAAAGTTATATTAAAAGCGTTAGAATCAATCCAAACGAACAGTCTAATTATAATGAATGTACTTAAATATGAAGAAGATAATAACAGTCATTTTCCAAAATTTCAAGGGCTTAGAATATCACTGTAGTCTTTGACTTTCTTATTTTAATAGAAGACTCGAGTTCAAAAGTGGAAGGTTAATAGGATTATCGATTAAGAAAAAGACATGAACAATTCTTCAGAAAAAGCTTGACGATAAGATTTACTTGGATGAAAATAAATCAAATGTAAAGAGAAATGAAAATTCAATGAAAATTGAAATTTATTAATAAAGATGGTTAGTTTTATTAGTATCAGTTTCAAAAACCATTAGCGCAAACATGTACTTTAGGCTTGAGATATTCATGAAACACGATATTCTGCCTATAAACGAATCACATAGCTTCTTATTCAATAAATACATCAGAGAGCTTCCGTAGTATGAAAGCGAGAAGATCTAAACGATAAAACAGATTAATTTTGTGTACAAATCTCATATAAATAAGAAGAATCTTTAGTTTATTTAAAACTCGTTGCATTGAAAGCCGCGGTCGAAACAAACATAAGCAATTACGTGAGCAGCGATTACTTTTATCCATTGCGAAAATAGCACCTGTTTTCGATCAGAGCAACCTACAATTCACAAAGCTCTAACGGATTCGTTATACACTTGGTGAACTAAGAGTATATCTACTTATTTTCAGATACCTTTAAAACCACCGCAATTTTCAAACGCTGAAGAACGATTTTTTCTGCAACTTTCCCTTATTGGCAAAGACAAGTCACGTAAGTTGTGTTGATTTTATTGGTCCATTAGAACTTTTTATAATATCCGGTGCTGAGCTGACTACAAGATAAATTAACTCTTATTAAAAATTAAAATAGAAATGTCCAAAACACAAAGCAATGACTGTAATTATAGAGAGAAATGTGCACGAGTTTTCAATTATGTTGTTTCGTACATTTTTCTTCACAAAATCGTTGATGCTAAAATTAACCAACGATCATTCGTAATTGTATTATGCTCTCTCCTTTTAATGCCGAGCGATTGGAGCTTTCAGTGGCAAACGTAGAAAATCAGAAGCAGGCACCAAAACAAATCCTCGTATTCAATCATCGGGCTTCCACAAAGGCCTGGGGGCTGATAACTGAACAATGAAATGTAACAAGTCGTCTATTCGGCATTGTATGCGAAGAGGGTGAGGGGGTTTAGGGGCGCGAGGAGGGAGATTTCCATTATATTTCCATTTCCACCTCGATTCGCCGACTTATCGCGGCCTACCTCGGACTAGGTAAGTCTATCTTTCTATACCGTTAGTCAGGGGCTATGCGTCAAATCGGCCGAAATAAAGGCGTTTTATTTAGGAATGTTCTGATCGCGTACGATATTAACTATTGTCTTTATTTCAGGTTTGCTGAATTTTTTGTCGACATCGAGTTACCATGTAAAAGAGCCAGAATACTTAAAAAAATTTTTGTCCTTCAGACTCTTCACGTCTCTACAATGTTTAAATATTTCTATGAATGATTTATTTGTCCTTTTATTTGTTCAAATGTTAATTTGGATATGTTTAAATGCAAATGTACTGAAAATTTAACATACTATATAGGTAATATTTGGCAGTAAACATTTAATTCATTGATGCCATGCACTTATGTAAACACTGAACCATATTGTTAACTATTGCCAAAGATTGTCGAATTCTAAAACTTTATATCAGTATCTGGATAAATTGTCCGAAAATCATAGATTTTAAAAGGCTAGAATTTGTGTGAAATAAGTATATTAATTTTATAAATGTGTTACGTGTTTATACAAAACTATTCGAGGCAGGTAAGCTGAAAACACAAAACCCAAAGTATGTACTTAAGTCTTAAAGGGATAAGCAAACGGATATCAGTACATATTAGTGAGAACGAATAGATACGTTACGCGTTGATTAATGACTCGTCTGGTTGGAACGGTGTGTTCTATTTTAAACATCGAAGCTTCATTCTGATTGGTCGGTTTTTTCTTATGGCCGCTAAATTTTAAACATAATTAATGGAATGGCTATGAGATAACATAAACTTAGCGAACTCAAGTGCTACTGTTACGTTGAGGGGATGTATTTTTCATACGCTAAATACATTTTCGTCTGGTGCTTGAGGATTTTTAAGGAACTTGTTTGCTTGTTGAAAACTTTTTGCGCGGAATTCTAAGGACGGATGCTTGCAGCTGCCTACAAAAACGATTGAAGGTAGTTAATATGCGGTTAAAAGTTATAATTATATGATATGTTATTGGTAATTTATCATGCTACAGTTTGCTTCATTATGTTGCTAGTCTTCACTATTCCACTGCAACAATAAAAAATATAGGTAGCTGAATTTTAAAAGGTTTAAATTCATAATGCAAATGCTTTTAACAAATAAATATAACTCAGTAATAAGAGACA
>DWME01007510.1:0-12563 GCA_018244795.1 Parelbella ahira ahira
CATTTAATTGTAAGAAAAATTTTAAGCAATTAAATGCGATTAAGGTACTACATTGAATTAATCGTTTACGAGAACTAGACCCTGACAAATATTCTCTGAAATACCCCAAATTGCATAGTATTTGAGTTAATGCGTTTCCTTAATGTCTGTTTCTGGGTACTGAAAAGTATATTATTATATTGTTAGTATATTGAAATCTTTATAATATTTTAGACATAATATGTATTTCCTGTGTTTAGGGATGTAGAGATAAAACACATATGTAAATGTTTTTAAGAAGAGTTTAGAAAGTATACTAGGATATTAGAAATATGACACTTACTCAGTCTATGTTTGGTTTGTGCTTCCCGCAAACTGTCCCAATGGAGAATTTGGTACCAAGATATATCAACTAGCTCTGCCTTTTTCCATCCTAGATACCATTCGCCGCTGAAACAAACGATAGAGATATTAGTATGTCCGCGCATTGTACAAATGAGGTATACATACATTATCATGCTTATTTCTCATAATTGCGGTTAGACAATAAGTTTCTACCGGCTGCGGGCTCGGCAAACATCTTTAGCATCTTCTAAATTCATTAATATCGTAAATCATGTTATGCTCGTCCTTTAAAAGGATCCTTAAAGCCTTTTAGGATGTCTCTGATTTGTTCGAAGTACATATATACAACTAGTTTGTCTCACTCGAGCCTACCACCCAGGCTTATTATAATTCTTGATAATCTTTAAATAGTGTTCCATATGGATCATTCTCAAGTTTTCTCCACCGTTTTGCGACGAGGTTTGATGACTGACTATTTTATGTGCCACAACACAGATATGATTGTGAAAATGGCAAAGTCTATACCGTTAGTTAACGTTACATATCTTTTTTGATCGAAAACAGCCTCAAAGATGCGTGATTGTATTAAAGCGACGATCTCTCCATATTAAAATTCTTAGGACAAAAATACATCATATGCATCAAGAGTCAAAAGATATCGTATTAGTAAAATCATTGCTACGAACAATTCAAGGGAAGGTAACCTCTAAAATTTCAAATGTGTATCCAACATGTTCGATGAAAAAGTTAAAATTCGTTCGGATTGCTAAAATAATAGGAAAGAGAAATTACGTCCCGCTCAGTTTTCTATCTGTATTCGAATAGATCTCAACATTCAGTAGAGATAGTGAATTAAAAATAAATAAGCAATCGTAAGCATCTCTACAAATTCAGAACAATTCGAATAAAAAATTTTACTGATCAAAAAGTAGTACTTAGAAAGCTTATAACACAAATTCTAAAAATCGTTATCTGTTTGAATTTTTATAACAATTAAAATACTACAAGCGTTTAGTTTATTGTTTATACATTGACAATTAGGCTATTAAATATATATTAATATTTCAGGGATATCAGATTTCGATGTAAATATAACCTTAGGATGGCACAAGCAAATGAAAAAATATATATATAAATGATTAATATTTTGAAACATATGGCAACGTAATCTCAAGCTAAGCGGAACCTGCACTGTTTTAACCAAAAACTGACTAATTACATATACATACATATCAATAATTACTTATACAATATTTGTTTACACACAGAGTTAAAATAAATATATTTTATGCTCAAAACATAAATATATATACCCGTTAAATATCGCACTCACGACCTTCTCATCAGGATTGAGCCGACTAGATAATTTGGTCAATTTAAAAATTTCGTTCTTAATATTATTAAACCTTGTTTATCGTCCAACAAATATATCCGACGGTCAGACAACCTCCTTAGCTTGTTGTTCTAATTTTTACGATCTATCGATTAATCTTAGTCACTAAACTAGATTAAAAATTACCGTTATTAAATCGGAACAAATCACGAGCAAGCGTTCAGATATGTGTTTACGATTTTCAAATATCAATTTCAATTAATAATCCCGAACAAGTTTTATATAAGGTGGAGAAATTTTATTTAGAAAAAAAAAGATACTTAACGGTTTTTTTAGTGTTAGTTATTTAGTAGTTATTATCAGGTGAGTTACGAGAGACTAAAGGTTAATTAGATCTGCAGATTGACTTTTTCTTTTATAGAAAATTAAAATTGTTTAGTGATGTTATATAAGTTAAAAAGCGAATTATACTTTAAATTAACGTAGTAAAACGTAACAAAATGATAAACAAATGTTAAAATTAAGTGATGTAGACAAAGACATCCATAAAATGGCCTTAGGCAAGATGTGCACATGCAGTTTTGTCTATGGTAACTAACAGGCACATTCAGGACTAGTTCCTTCGAATTGTACTATTTAAACTTTGCTGCTTACTTTCTGAAGAGGGCTAGCAGCAGAAGAAGATATAAGCTATGTCCTTACTTGGGATCAATGTGTAGTATCTTCATGTCCATAGCATGGACAGTGGTGAAGACGTTGGTAGCGCCATGTACCACACACTCTCGCGTTTCCGGCATCGCGAGAGGCGTGCACGAAGCCAGGAACACAGGTTCATTCCGACTGCACAGTGGCAGGTACGAAACATAATGACCTCGTACTAAGACTACCTAAAAGAAAAGCATCCTACAGTCTTATTTGTTTCCTAAAACTCAACTTTAAATAACGCACGTGGAATTCTACATACAGTGAAGTACAGCTAGTCGTTATAAATAAATGTTAAGGGTTTAGAGCAATTACTTTACATTTAGCCAAAAGGTTCTATTTTATATTTAAAGTTACATCTAGAAAAATAACACTCAAATCTAGCATAGTCAGTAATTGTTTACTTTAGTAAGTGCGACATGGTTTACTTAAGTTATTTGTGTTAGTTAATGTATGGATAACTTTAGTTAAGATTACGTTTAACTATATAACTTACTTTTTGGTCGCCGAATCTCATTTGCCGCCTTGCGTTTCTCGACACGTTCATTCTACAGAAGAAATGTCTAGTCTTTGGTATATTTTCAGTCTCTCCGTTGCTGCCTTTGTTTAGTTCTATTTGAACCGTCTGGTGGTCCTGTCTGTCTATTATGTCGTAAACACTGTCACCGTGTATTAAAAGGTCTTCCTGTAAATGTATATTCTATTCAATATTGTTTATCTAATATTTATTTTCAGCGACATAGTTATATGTATATTTCAAAAGCGCAATATTGTTAATATATTGGGATTGATTCGTGTAATATATATGTATAAATATATATAATTATTAAACATAACTAATAACCTATGTATATTTCTAGAGGTCTTTTTGAAAGTAAAGTCTTAGAAATTGAGTTAGTTTTACTGGTAGATATGTTGTTAACGGTCAAACTACCCGTTTTTATAGCGGCCATAAATCTTTCCTATAAGTTTTAACGACTGTCACTTAGATGATAATATGGGGAACCTTGAAATCGGAAAAGTGTAAAAAATATCAGTATAAGCCCAAATGTTTATAAAATAAAATATCAGGAAAATTTTCTTTAAGTAGCATTCATGAAACGCTCAAATAAAAGCTGTAATCATAACTTTGGTACAAATGATTTAAACGTAACTATAGTACAATCAACAATGATATACTTATGTACATATATTAAAGGAATTTGATTATGACATGGTCATTATATGTACTCGTATATAAGTTTTATAATTCGCCGACACTAAAAAATTGAAGTAATATTTTGTTACTACTAAACATTATTACAAACCATAGAATGTCCCAAATATTCCGCGGCGTTCTCCGATATGTACAATAGTTTTCCGTTCTGTGTCATCATCATCATAAAACCGTTCATAGCCTGAAAAACACATTGTAAATGTCAGTACCGATTTTATGGTTTCACGGTGAGCGCTCGTAAACTTGAAACGAAAAAAATATGTGTGTGTATACCTTTGAAAATCCAATATTAGGTGTGGGAGTAGGTTGCTCTTCATACTGATAGCTCAAGTCGTGACTTTTGAACACTAAAACAGAAAGAAAGACGGTATTATGGGTGAAGTAATAGCGACTAGAGATAAGATAGCGAACTAAATGCATTTTAAACGTCTTAATACGTCGTTTCGTGACTGAAGGTGAAACAAAAAGTTTGGGAGACGTTATGAAAATACGAGGACGAGATTTTTTTTTCGGATAACATCGCACGTGATGAGCCTGGCCAAAGATGTGGAGCATGGGAAGCGATGGGGGAAGTGTACGCGGAACTTGAATTGGAAACTAGAGTATATTATATGTATTTTAGATGTTTTGATGAAATAGGCCAATTCAACTTATTTCTATTCAACGTGGTTAAAGACAGAGTTTAAATATATTTATTGAATATTGTTATAATTAACGTTTCTTCAAATCATTACTCATATATTTGTAATTATTATAAAATATTAAAAAAAAATGGTTTTGCTTTTACTTAAAATATAGTTAAGAACTCTATTGCAATGTTTTTCCATTACATGTCTTTCTTATTTCCTTCCTTTCTTTTCCTACCTTGTTTAAGGCATTTGCAAAACCTTAAAATCGTTGCGTAGGTCTATTAGTAAGCGATACACAGATTTAGTACAGATTACATCGTTATGACTACATTGGTGTTGCGAGTTTGATAGCTGTTTTATGCTGTTACACAAAATTAATAATAAGCACGCAGTTCCCTAAAAATGGTGCAATTTGGCATTCGGTGGTCTCTGCTTATTTTGTAAGAAACCTAGTGTAAGGATTGTTAATAATAACCTTGCTGAAAATAATTCATTTTTCGAACGTAAACGCACACCAGCGCCATCAACTGCAGCTGCGAGAGTCTCTGTCGGGTAGACGGCGGTAACGGCAGTAAGTCGCGTAGGTTGGAGATCTCTGCGTTGATGAGATCGCGGCGCATCTTGCTGGCACCTTTTGTTGATTTCGTTGGCTCAAATCTGTATTGGACAAAACATTTTTTGCTAATTTATTGTATACTAATTAGAGCTTTTCTTAAATGCTATTGTATTACACTCCTCTGCCTGCCACTTCACTAAAATCTAAAATCCATTAATTTGTATCTTCATATGTATTTGTATATTCAAATGGCACTTGCATTAGTTACAGCTAAGGATTCAGGTGGGTCTTTTGAATATTTTACGGTTTTACTGCACTGTCGGTTATAAATATGGGCCTTCAATAATAGTCTTGTAATCTAGAATGAATAAAAATTCATAGTAATTAATGAATTAACGAATAAATCAACACTCAAAGATATTATTATGAGTTTATTGACACATACATGATGGGCATGCAGGTAGCAGGTGTCTAGAAGCAGTATTAACCCATCATTTTACAGCGTGTTCCAATTGTAAAAAAGCCATGCTTTTTAGCACACGAAATCCATTAAACCTTTTTCTTCCCACTATTAATTCATCTGAGTCGGATGTCTCATAGAATAATCAATGAACTTTTACCCGTTTCTCTGGCAGTTTCTAGCGAGGGGAAAAAAAAGGAGAAACTATTTTCTAGTATTCGTAGACAATGCGCGGATACGGCGTTCCGGACAGGTGTATGGAGTATCTCGATTGTATTAGAATGTAAAACTGAGTATTCTAGTAGAATAATTGTGATGTAACCGCATCAGCAGGATGCAGGATGTATTGATTTATGAGTACCCCGAGTGACAAATTTGCACTGATGCAAATCAATATTGGATGAATTCCAAATAATGTATTATACTTGTAAATATTAGGTACATAATGGGTGTTTTATTTAACGAAAAAATGAGATAGATGAAGAGGGAATAGGGTAAGTAATGTTGCCAAATAACACGATTATTTTCATCTTCTGTACACTGTTGTTTATTGTGTGTACCTCTACAATATGTATATTCCAAGAAATTAACTAGTGGGCAAGAAACACAAAATACGGCCTTATCGCTGACGTGGCGATTTTTGCCAGACTGCCTTTGAACGCAGGACTCGCGCGAATAGTAAATAATTGAGCAAGGGATTAAAACCTTACATTAAAAACTATACTAATATTACAGAAAATGTATGTTAATGTAACAATTTTACAGCAAGTGAGTAAGAAAAGTATCGTTACTTCGACGCTCCCTTTTTTGACTCGTTTCTTAACAGATCGAAACGATTTAGGTATCGCGTTTGATACGTTAGGACGGGAATATTAAAACAGAACACCATTATGTAATGTCACTGTATTATGTCCGACTTTGAAATTGCAATTTGGAGAACCTTTGTCAACGGATACACTTTCATGTAATTGCTGTACTGTCATAGCGAGTGACATTTAATTAAAAAGAATACCTGAAGTGATATCATCGTCATCATCGTCAGCATCTAGACTCCAGATGTCCATTGCTGAACATAGGCCTTCCCTAATCGACGCCAGAATAAAACCCCGGGCCCCAGTCCCGTCTCCACACCTTCCCTCCAAAAGCGATAGAAGGGTGCAAGATTAAGAATATCATCAAGAACCTTCTAATGATAGAAAATAAAGAACCCATGAATCTAACGAATAGCGAACTAATAGTCTAATATACCAACCGCTATGTTGCAACCTTAGCTTGCCTCCAGCCCTTAACAACACAGGTGTATCAAGAACGTCCTATAAAACTATTATGCGACACCGTACGGTAAAACGGTGCGGTACTGCTGCATTGCGGCACTTATGTTGTTCCTCTAACAATCCAAATACATGCAACAGTTCCGAAACTGAAGGAAGTAGCCTTCCTGGCATGTTAACATGCGCCGGCGATCGGCACTCGCCGTGCGCGGCCTCTTTCATCTCACCTGGGAGTCTTTTGAATAGGGTTGCCTCTCAGGGTGGTATTAAAACAACTTAAAAATAAACGGAATTAACTACTTTATTCTAAGATAGTGTTCTTGATGATATCTTCTGTGGTGGACGCAAAAATTTAGTATTCATATTGTAACTGTAATGTTTCGACTGAGACCGATGTTGTTTCCTATACAGTGTCTATAAAACATTAGACGTTATGCTGGTGTAGAATGGGTCAGGAGCACAACTTTCCGAACGAATGAATGTCTAGATGTACATGTTAAGGGTTTGGACTATATGCATGTTAAGCTTAAGGCTCGTATGGTTACATCTATTAAGTACTTACGATACATGAATTTACATAAACATACATCGGAAACACATGCTAAAGAAATATTTTAAATGTCCCCTGGATTGATCGTTAATTTACCAATAATAGGTAAATAACTCACTACAATCTTAATAAATATTTATATCTAATGTTAATAATGTTTGATCAAAAGTACCACAAATTCATTAAACTGTGGCGCGGTTTATTTTATTCAAATAACAAGAATCGAGTGTTGACATCCCTACTCATGAATCCTTTTGTTGAGGCGTTCATTTTTATTTGTTTGAGTGATTAGGTTTTTTTGAGCATCCTTATGATTGTGGGAAAAAATGGACGATGATTGGTGCCTCTGTCTCTTGGTTAGTGATGTAATTGAATTTTTCAGATTGACTGATCGTTTGTTCATCGTTTAGTGTAAGCCATTGTCACGTTGTAAAGTTTATTGTAATTACGAGACATGGTTTACTTGGCTATTGCCTCGTTATTCAGATGGTCTAGCAGCACGGAGTAGGGATTTGTGTCCGATGTAAGGCAAGAGGTTCACTCCCTATTCCACGAAACGGATAATATAACAGGCAAATCATGAGAATAATTCCTCTGCCTACCACTTGAAGAAATAAAGATCTTTTTGTTGTAGTTTACGTTGTAATAATCAGCGGAAAATATATTTGGATTCATCTAGTAAATTTCTCGTGTTTTAAGTAAATCGAAATAGCGTATACATTATGCTGATTACAGAAAACTTGATGACTTATTATACGTAGTGGTTCTTGATGTGATATATTTCAAAAACTTAATTATACTGTTTAAAAATGATTTCCGTTAAGTAACGCCTGATACCAATAATTGCAATATCTATTAAAGGACGTGAACTAAGGTCTTGGACTTTAGGTGCAGTGGCGTTCGTATCGATGATGTAGCACTCTAGATGGTTATTTAAGACCGTTTTCACTCCTTTATGTACAGACAGTGGTCATCCATTCGCTAGAAATTTCGACCAGATACTTCTCTTTAACGCCTAGAATGGCGTTAGAATTTTATTCTTCAGGCAATAGTAGCCTAGACTTTTTTTGAGTAGCAACTATGACATATTTATGTACATTCGCCTTTTAAGGTCATTAATAAATGACGGGTCCAATGCTAAATGGAATTTTTTACCACCATTACTTCACGAACCGACATTTTCGAAGGGTATTGCATGTCGCAAAATATACTGCTTTGATTTTCTATACAGATTCATTATTGATAATTGATATTGTCAACGACATGTATGTGTAATATTAAATTATTTGTCTATGAAAGCTGTGGAGAAGAATAACTTAAATAAATATGTAGCATAAATGAAAACATCTTTACCTAGTTATAATTATAATGTCGCCTAAAACACTTTAAAATATCAGCGACTTAATTGTATCTTAGACGTCGTTGCTGTGCCAACTATTTATCGCTAATTTTATTCCTATATACTTTATGTGCTGGACGAAACGTTTTTGTAAACCACATACTCAAGACTCTTTATATATTTCTTTCAAATGGTCTTTTTTGCTTTAGTTCTAACGATTTTTGGAAACCATCCAACTCTCCTAACATTCCTGAGCAGAAACTGCCATAATGAGATTTCGACAAGATCAATACGAGTCCGATTGATTTGACCCAAGTTTTTAGTTTGAAACGGGAACGTAACTTAATAGGTAACCGTTTAAGTTAGTCGCGAACAAAAAGTGTACATTCCTGACATGACTGTGGCGTGAACGACGTGGGCATTTCACGGTGCGTACGTCGACGGACCGTGTAAATTCTTCCCGATATTACTATGTCCAGTGTAAAAAGTTTATTTATTAAAGACAATGTTTTATTGAGTTGCTTCAAAAGCGCTTATACAAACTGGACGTAAATTTATTTTTTGATCTAATCATTGTTCTATTTCGTTTTGTTTCTTTTTTATTGTTCCTTATCATATATCAATAAATATCTTTTAAACATTTACATCGATAATTTGTCATGAAGTCCACATCATGAATTTTATCCCAATTCCCAACTTTTACCCCAATTATCTAAATTGAACAATACAATTAAACCCAGTATCATACTGAAACTGAACAGAGATATACACAGCGATGAAGATCATTAAAGTAGAGTAAGGCGGGAAACAAAATGAGATTCATTTACTTCTTTTTTCAAACAATAGGCTGAAATCTCATCTGATGCAATACGAGATGTAGTCTAGAATGAAGCACGCTCGTGGAAAGTGCATATTCACGCTTGTCTTGAATAATTCCAGGTTATACGAATCGCGAAAACTGGACACCAGCAGGGAGTTCCACTCATTACTAAATCTTGTAAAACTCACAAGATTTTATGGACGTCTATTTAAGACGTAATCTCATTACCAGATTCACAAGTTGCATGTCATAATTGATATAACATTTTAATTAACAAATGAAATTACTTATTTGATTACGATAATACCACTCATAACGATATACCAGACATCGTATCTTTCATCCCATTAGCGAGATGGAGGACATCTGTTCACCTTACCCGACCTAACGAATTATATTAGCTAATATACATCATACAGAACAGAAACCCTCTCGACAGACAGGCGTAGGTCACTCCGATGTTTCCAACACCGGCACTTACCGTAGGACACCACTACCAGCAATGGCAGCTCTCTTGATGACGTATACGATAATCCTGTCAAAGTCCTAAGGGTTTGACATAATGACGATCGAAATATATTATCCGAACGATCGCAGTTATCAGATGACTCAAATCGACGTGTAACAAAACTAAAGTCGAGATAGAATGGACGATTCTTTATTTTTGGTCAGTTGATTGTATGAATGTATGGATGAAATACAGTTTATTAGAGACGTTATCTCTGTTGTCAGTTGCAGGTGGTGGTTTATAGGTTGAGTTGCATCACCTCGAGGCTAGCTTTTCATCTGACAACCCATTTGCTATAATCGTCATCATGTTGGTTTGACGTCTGGATGGTTCCGGATGTTGTCGATAGACAGCTACATGAATAAATTAATACATATAATTTAATACATTTATTTAGTTAGCATAGTTGACATATCAGTGATGTTTATAAAGGTTTTTTTTTTGTTTTACAATGTGTTTTTATGGTTATTTTAGTTTCTGATTTTTTTATTAGTGGGAACGGTTTTGATTTATTCATGTATACTCAACGATAATTATGATTTGTGTGATAATTATTTTTTACATTGAAATTGGCAAGATTGGTCACCTGATGGTAAGCGGTCACCGTCGCGTATGGACTATGGATATGTGTAACACCAGAGAAGAAGCCAATGCTTTGCGGAATACACATTTTATAACATATAATGGTTGTAACCACCGTAAGTATTGAACAACTTTATTAAAATAACATGTTCGATACTCAAGAATTATTAGAATATTATAGAACACTATATTGGTTATTATAGATCGTTTTATTGATACGTTGACCTTTAAATAACATGTATTTCATGATATTCTACAACTACCTTCCTTCACGTACCATCCGTATCCGTGGTTTTTTATCTAATCACGCCAGTTTCCGTACGTGCTAAGCAGAGAGCACTTATTTAATGCAAATATACACTAATGTATAATGTATGCATGAAACAAAAAAAAAATAGTTTTATTAATTGTAGGTTTGCAATGATCAAAGCATGATTTATGATACTTCCTCACACTTTATCTTCAATGATTCATATTTTTTTACATCGGATCAATAATTCCAAATAATTAATCAATTCCGATTCTATAAATATATGATCACGCACATTCGTAGAATCACTGATCAGTTTATACGGAGATTGCATTAACAACAATATTTTAATTTCCCCATAAATTACCAGCAACGTCATAAGTTACTAACAAAGTCATAATTCTGAGAAATCAGTACGCGTAAAGATGGAATCATTGATGATGGTACGATCAGACAAAATGTGTAGTAAATTTATACAAATAAATGCAAAAAATCTTAAAAAGCACTTAACAAAAGTGCGTTTTATGTTTAAATATCACTTGTTAACGATGAAGGAAAACATCGTGAGGAAACCTGTACACCTTAGAATTAAGAAAATATATATATAAAAACATTCTAAGGCGTGCGAAGTCTGCCAACCCGCACTTGGCCAGCGTGGCAGACTGCCCTTAACCCTCTCAATATGAGAGGAGACCCATAATCCAACATTGGAACGACATATGGGTCGATTATTATTATTATAAATGCAAAATAACGCCGATTCATGTAACGCGTAGATATGAATAATATGTACATACATATTTATTCCCGTACAAGGTTGTTTTATGTTACCTAACTGTACAATCACGCCAAAAATATCTAGCTATGTATTATAGATTGCGCTTACACGATTTTCGTTCTTATTTTTAGATCATTTGGGATATAAGTGCCGTGCAGTTTGACGTTTTCGATATATGCCACATCGTTGCGCATGCGGTCGCTGCGTCGCTCACTTAACACTTCGGTTAAAATTAAACTTGATTTCGGCGGTTCACATTTTATTTGTCACTAATTAAAGAATGGTTTTTGTGTAGCGCTGAAACAGTATTTTGGGCAGTTTTGTTAGATTTTCATTAACAATATTTTATCAGCAAGTATACTACCTACATAAAGGTAAAATATAATTATGTATTTTTTTTTAAAACGGCGCAATTAATAGGGGATGTTGTGATGGCTGTTTATTAAAAGATAATTAATTCATGAACAAAATGTGAAAAAAGCAAACTATGCCGTCGTTTATCTATTGAACACGGGCCTCCTCTCGGATTGAGAATATTTATTTCAGCTATAGGATTATTATAGGTAGCTATGCAATAGTATTGTTGAATTTTTTCAGAAATATATTTGAACGACTTCGTGCGTCTGTCTACCAAATTGCAGAACAGCACAATACAGTTTCTACTGAGCGTAGACGTAGCTACATATGTACCTAAGTGTGTAATTTACTATAAAATTTCAGTATAAAAACACAAAGATATTTTTATTCTGCCGATAAACGTTTTGTAAGTATGATGATATGTATATGATACATGATTAAATTATACACTAGCTTAAGTCATGCAATTTTGGTGTTTTGATTAATTATTTATATTCGAGGTCCGTTTTCAAGAACTCCCAAGCACAGCGAGGTCATGTTTGTGATGTAAACTACTCGGACATATAATATTGTTATAATTTATTTACTATTTATAGACTTAATAAAGACCATTATCATTTAAAATTAGAATATGTTTGTATCTATTAATATGTGCAATTATTATATATTTTCTTGTATCTGGGGAACAAAGGGCTGGCAGTTACTTTGCACAGGGGCTTAGCCTTATAATTCAGCGAGGTAATGTTGCCAGTGTTTTGGGAACCACGCCTCACAGGGATATTTTAGAATGAGCTTTTTTTTTATAAATACATAATTCAAATTCAAATGTCATTTATTCAAAATTGGTTCAATAGAACACTTTTTGCACGTCAAAATGAAACTACCACC
>DWME01007511.1:0-12562 GCA_018244795.1 Parelbella ahira ahira
CACGTTTCAGCTCCGTATGTCATGACTGGTAGGACGCACTGGTTGAAAACTTTCGTTTTCAAACTCTGCGGTATGGACGACGAGAAGACTCCACGTAGTTTACCAAATGCTGCCCAGCCCAGCCGAATCCTCCTCCTTTGGAATAATAATGAGCAACAGACATTTAAATATTATGCTTTTTAAGTAGGTCGCCACATTTATTGTGCACAATCTCTGGAGGCACTTGTCCAGATATATAATAAACAGACTGGCTGAAAACACACCACACAGTCTGAAACCAATATTGACTTAAACCAGCCATATCTCACCCATCTATTTTATAGCTCACTGAATTATATAGTGCCGTAACAGCAAGGCACAGACCACTGCTTGTCACATATTCTAGTAAAATGTTCCAAAGTTCTTTCAATGTAATACTTCCAAAACCCTTTTGCTAATTCATAAAGCTGCAGTAAACATCATGACTTACTGCCAAAATGCTTGTCTATGGTTTTACAGAGGAAAAAACTATCTCAGTACATCCTTTCACTGACTTGACAACCCCATGTACCCTACAACATTCCATGAGACTTCTGCATTTTCCTTTCAATTACATTACTATAAATTACTATAAATTTTAGCTGCCAAAACTAATGGTTAGCTCACACATTCCTTACTATTACATTGTGATGTAAAAAAAATTGTTTAAATATCTTTAAATAGAATGAAAAATTGTTATAAACTTTGAAATGTTTTTAACTAATTACAGAATGCACATAATGACATTAATTCGGGATGGACAATAGACTATATTTTGAAAAAGTGTCAGCATACACTCTCACTTCATTTTAATATGCATGTGCCTTGCATGGCGAAAAGCATAAGAGAATGTTACAAAGATTTTCTTTTATCACCAATGAAAGCTGGCTGCAAGGAGGGGATTGTTGCCTATTGTATTGAAAGATTACTATATGAAATAAGTAAGGATAGTCAAGACGATACACTTCTTGATAAACCAAATTGTCTTGAAAAAGGTGTGAAAGAACTATATTGGAAAAAGGCTAATCTTGAACTGTTTGAATTCTTGATAAGAACAGAAAGGATTAAAAGATTGATGTTAGTTATGGAGAGTATAATCCACTTGCTACAAATTGATTTAGCTTTATTACATATCGGGTAAGAATTTTTAATCACTGTAAGTGGAATACCTTGATTTAATTATCAACATGATCCTAGTATGGAGACAGTAAAAAGGAGTGGCTCAATATATTGAATGGCAACATAAATACAAAAAAAAACCATTATTGTAATATATTTGGTTTTTAATACATGAGTCTTAACTTTTAAGTAACTTCGCATAGTTTTATCAGTTTTTCTAATACTGGTCTATATACATCGAATATAATATGCGGATTTTTGAAGATATTTTTCTATAAACATATAATAAACAGTTGAAAATAAGTCTTAGAGTAATAAGCAACATTAACATATTAGCACAATCAATAATTTCTTAATAATTAAGTTCCATGATTACAAAACCATTAAGAATTAAAATATAACTCATATTTATAATAGTAAATGAAGAAATTACAAATGATTATTAATAACAACAGTATGATACATTATAAGCATAATATTTCCTGTTACTTTTCAATAAATCGCTCCTACAGACTGCAGAAAAGCGAGAAGAATCTAAAAAAATATATGAAATATATATATCAAATGTAATTTGTTCTAATTCTTACATGCACAACTTAATTAAGTTTATGATTTTACTTTTCTTACTCTTCCTCCAAAACATAAGTATCTGAAGTCTTTCGTGTATCACCGACTATGGAATTAATCTTTCTTATTCTGAGAAGAAACCTGTCTTTAAGTGGAAGTTCAAAATTATTAATGGTGGTGCTGCAACTAATATATTTTTTATGCTTTTCGTTCCAAACACGCCTGCCTTCTTATCTAAACGATCATAGAGTGAATTTTCTGTACTCCTTAAAGTATTTCATGTGCATTATTTAATTAACAAACTGCTGTAAGTATTAAAACATATTTACAGACGCTCCTCCAATAATTCTTCACATTATACGCGATCTCAAAAACAGCTCATAGCCTATATCTTGTGGCCCAAAGGAACCCAATATGGTACAATTTCCATAATATGTGAAAATATAATGAAGCTGTATGCGTATTTTGTTCATCTTCAGTATCCAGAGGAATATATCAAAATAATAACCGTAAGTTAAATATACTTATAATATTACAATATATATTGTAATGTAGTGGAAAACCATCTAAATATCCTTTAATTTAATAATTGCAAGTATTAATCAATAGTCTTTAACGAACTTGATGCCTTGACAGTAAGTTCGCACCACTAATTTAATTTAATTTTCAGAGCTGGATCAATGTGGTCATCAATATGTTCTACATTAGTGAAAATAATTATCAAAGTGACTTCCCAAATACATCAGGCAATTGTAGAGCGTTTAAAACACACTTCTATAAAGTGTTGACAAGTATGTATTTTGTGCGAGGACTTATTCGAAATGAGCTGGCTGTCCTGTCATGTTTAATGTACAACATTTATTTACAGATTTACCTATAGACAGTGTTACAAGAATAGTGGAAAGATTGCCATGTTTTATGCAACTCCTCATCGGAGAAGATATTATTACGCAGTCAGTAATTGAATTGGATAGCAATATTTTAGACATTATTGATTGGTGTGTTGAAAACTCAAAATCTAATAATTTTGTTTATACAAAGGATATTACGAAATTGGTCAGCCCCCGCATGGATACTAAGTTAGAATCGCAGCGATTGTTAAACGATCTAGCGAAAAATTGCAGAATATACCAAACAACCGTTGCGAATAACAATGTCAGTAACAATGCACCTGTTATTCTTTACCGGAAACTTGACGAAAAAAAATGCAACGAGAAAATGTTACATAAAAAATATTTAGGGAATATATTATTAATGACATTGAATGCATATTTCGAGACTTATAACTTGCGTAATTTGAATATTGCCCTTGATAGTCGTGATTTATCAGTCAATGGCCAAAATGCACATCAATGGGAGGCATCTTTAGATAACTATTTCATTACTTCTGCTTTTGTAGGTAAGTATAAAAATATAGTAGAGCGTTTAATTATATTAAAACAAAAATTAGTTAAAAATAAAGACATACATTCAAGAAACTTATTAAAATTAATAAACAACTATTGGAGTTGACCAATTAGCCCTTTACGTCACATAGCGTAAACATTGTTTCCAAAAAAATACAGTTAAATTTTTCAAAGTTGAAGAAGAATTTAACAACCTTCCACATAGGTACATAAGGACATTTAACTATACATATAACAGTTTGATTTACGTAAAGTATTATGAAAATTAATTTAACCAAGATATCCGACCATGTTTTAGTTTTTAATGTAACCAGTAGTGCATTCACTGTGTGAAATTGTTTAACTTATACCAAAAATATTTCAATGGCATTAATTATTATACAGATAGACAAAAGGACAGTCATAAAATTTAGAAAATATTTGCATGTGATCGGTGGGAAAAATAATATTTATCATTGATACCATATATTGTCATTAACAAAAATTGAAATACAAAATGTTAATAATAAATACCCATCCATCCGAACATTTTAATTATATAATAATAAATAAATAATATTTAATTATATGGAATGCATTTTAAATAAAACGAACCATGAACTTAAATTCCACTTTTCGGGGTGACAGTGCTGTGTCGGCTGCCATTTTGAAAATAAGAGTGATTAATTTTTGAGGTTTTTTCTTTCCTTTTTTGGCTCACTTTAATGTACTGTAAAATAGATTCAAAACATATTATATTGTAGCTATATATATAGTATATGTTTCTAAAAACGTAGTCTTAAGTTCGAGCATAAGTCAAATGGCAATTTAAATCGTACTAAAGGTGTTTAGTTAAATGTAGTTCGGTTTAAATATTTTGTTATCACACCGTAATCGACACCATAATTTGTACCGTGTTACGAATTACAAGCACGGTCAGTCGTCTGTATGATAACTATGGCGGGACCAGTTCTGGAGATACGTGACCTGTACCAAAATTCAATTTCATATAGCCACTAATACATATGCATGTACGTATTCAGATACGAATGCTAAATTACCAAATATCGTAATTATTGTCAATGCTATCAACGTCATAATTATTGCTGTAATCATATATGAAATGTTACATAGCCCTGGCTGCTTTGATACTAAAACCTTTTTTGTGTCGATGTTATAGAGACGGATATTAAAAAAACTATAGTACAAGAAAAATTGAAATAAAACAATAGAATTAACAGAGGAATTGAAGAACGCGAACGCGAACTCGGTTCATACATACTTCACTGAAATTTATTAACTAGAAGTTTTCAATCTCTACAGACCTTAGGTTCTGCCTAATTTAAATATAACTCAAATAAATCAATATAAGCACTATGAAAAGTCCAGGCATAGTCGTAAAACCTGGCGCTAACATATTGCTGTATGGCGCGGCCTGTTCCAGCACTGCTAAATATTCTGGTCACCTAACACAATCTCTGTAATCCCCGAAGGGGTAGGCAGAGGAGTGTAGTACACCCACGTTTCACCAGTTACATTTAGTCCCATGGAATAGGTAGTGAGTCTATTGCCATACACGGGGCACGATTCCAGACTAGAATTAGAAAAATTAAATTAAATTAAATAAATTCAATAGCAACCGACCCGGGATTTGAACCCAGGAGCTCTCGATCGGCAGTCGCGCTTGCAACCACTCGACCAACGAGACAGTCTATTTCTATGTCATAAATATTATTCACTGGACTTAAATCACTGCATATCATACTTTTCAATCATATAGTTATTTTTACTTATTCATTTGAAATACGACCTGGTTAACACGTATGATTTGCTTCTAATTCCCGGACATGATTGGTTCTGTAACCGTTGTTCGCTGTTTTTGTTAAACATTTTTTAATTGTGTACTAGCGATATTTCTTTTACTACGATTTTGGGTCCATTTTTTTTTTATTTGTAAACATTTTGTTGCACAAAAATTGCACTGGAACAATGTCGGGTAACAATGAATAACGTAACGACATAAACCACCAAATAGTACGATATATGTGACGTTTGTTGTACTAACGTTACGTAACTTTTGATACTATCTACCCTCAATTACATGGTGAAAAGATTTATTTTTCTAAAAAATGTTACATTTCACTTTAGGAGAAAATAATGTTGTCGACATCTTCAACAGCAACCTGTTCACTCAGGTCACTCCACTGACCTCAATCTTCAGCTCTTCATATCCAACCACTGCCATCCACTCGGCTTCTTATAAAATTGTAAAAAAATTAAACATGCATCTTAAGTTTTGTTTTAGAAATGTTAATTGAGTCGAATATCTTTATCACTTGTGGTGGTTTGATATATGTGTGCTAACACAGAATTTATATATTTTATTCCCTGATTAGTTTGACTTGTTACCACAACTAAACAATTTCATCTTCTGGTGACTCTTGTAGGAATTTCGTTTAAAAAAATTACAAATGGAATTTTTTTATAAGTATTTTTCTAATCAGTATCCAAATATATATTATGCATACAATTATCTTAGGTAAATAACTTTTATATCAGTGTAAATTTTATTGTAGATATTAAGTAGTCATAATGTAATCTAATTTCAATTATATTTGTATTCTTTTATTGTGACAAAAATTTTATATGTAAATAAAAATATATTTTATGCAAGTTTTTATGATTAGTTGTTTCTAATCAATCCCTCAATCAATTACACAGATAAGTAGGGCATCAAAATATTACTTTGATTATGTGTATTAGATCAAAGATGCAATGTGTGCATGCAGTCTTTAAATACAGAAGTTTAATTAGGTACCATTATATATTTGCTTCCCATAAAATCGATATCATGGTCCAATTTCCATTCAGAATAAATATTTGACTAATGAACACAGATTTGTTCTGTGTCTGGCTAAAAAACGTATATATATTTATATGTAGTTTATCAGCTGTCCAGTTACCTGGAACTTCTCTTGATTTACTTTGGGAATAAATAGTTATGTGCGGAGATGTCCCATGATATTACCATTATTACTATTTGTTTAAAATGGCTGAAAAAAAAAGGAACAAATAAAATATGCTACATAAATATTGTTTATTTAATACTTTGGATCAAAATGACCTCTGGCTTTTTTAGTCCTCTTGGCCTTTTCTATATCAACATCAGGATATTGTGCTTTTAATAATTCCATGTCCAGGTTAGGAAATCTTTTCAATAATTGTTGCACATGATTATAATCTCTAGTTTTAGCTCGCTTCTTCTCGAGGTGCTGCTTTTCTTTATACAACCTGTAAAACTTCTTCACTGCCATGCTGCTAATGTAGCCATGGTCGAGGTAGGTTTTAACCCATTTTGTGTTCATAAATTTTGGTATATAATACTCTGATTTTTCCCGCTTTTCAGGAAGACCAAATAAATTGATTACTTCTTCCACAGGGCGTTCTCCGGTTTCGCCTGTTTCCAGCTTATAATACGCAACATTACGTTCCCTAACAACAGTTTCTATATTGTTCATAGATTCTTGGACTTTATCAATTCTCTCGGGGTTAGGAAAGGATTTAAAGTTTTCATTATACTCGCGTTCCATTGTGTACAACATATTTCGTTCTTTTAATAACACATACCATAGTTTGTGCAGATCTGCATTGGATTTTATTCTTAGTTCATCTAATCTCCACGCTCTTCCGACTCTTATATTTGTTTCATTCCAATTCTTCTTTAGGTCAAAAAACTCCATCAAGTCATTTTTAGTTGGAGTTGTGTGTAAGTTTCTGGTAGATATTGCAGGTATACTCGTATTAACTATTTTATTGGCACGAAAGCAAATAGTCGTAGTGATTTTCAACGCATTTCTTATCATAGCCAAACTCGACATTGTTAGTGGAGTAAAACCTTAGTAAATATGTTAAAATTTGATATAAATTCGTGTTTTTAACCAAAATGCTAACCTCATTAATCTACAATGACATAACTTCAGAAATGATAACAATAGGTATTCCTGAAACCTGACCTATCAAAAACAGTGTTGCTATAGGAATTAATGCGTTTTCATATTATAATACGTTTTTTGAATAAGTAGTTCTTTTCTACATGTATACAATCAAAGTATACGCTTTCTCATTTTAAAATCATACTTTCTTAGACACACAGTTTTTCTTTAGTATTTATGGACGTGGTCGTGTCAAGTTGTGTATTGGACGTGATAAACTTATATTTATTTTCAAAAGGTCTGAAATTACAATTAAATAAATATTTTCCATGAAATAGGTATTTCATGACTCGTAACTCATATTTTTATGGATATAGTTATAATAGAGCATGGTTAATCTGGAATTGGCATTATCTAAATTTGTACATGAAGCAAATAACTGCATCTGTCATGGAAACTAATTGCTATTATTAAAACCCTAATTGTAATGGACTATCCTTTTTACAAGTTATTGAAAATGTTTAATCCAAGAGAGTCTAAATGTATCTAAGCCAATTGCATGATGTATATAGAATAAGATATTTCGTTAGTATAATATCTATGACAATAAAATGCATAGCTATGTGTTGTTTATGGTGAACAAGCATTGGCTTGACGTCGTCATGACAGTAGTGACTTTACTGACTTTACAACGGTGATTGTTTGGGTGATAAAATTCTGTAATTCTTGTTATTTGTTTGTTTAAAATTATATTCGAAAATACCGTGGTGTCTAAAGTAGTGTCCGTGATTGAAAACTAATGTGTATGTTTTGAAAAAAATTTGATCGTAAAATACTTGTCAACGCCAAGGCGTCTTGCCTAAAAGATACTTCGAACTGTATAATACACAACGAATAAAGTAAGTTTTTCGAAATATTTTATTTCTAGTGTGTACTTTTATGCATAAACATGGTACAAAACATTTTACAATAAGTTTTCAGGTACCTTTTAAGTGTTAAAAAGTACATGATTATTTGTTTACGTTTTGTTCTTACCAAATGAATATAATCGTAAATGATGAATAAAATTAAATATAACGTATTAATTACAATCACGTTATCGGCATTTGCTTTAAAAATACCTAAACTCTTACGTTAAATATAATTTCCTGTCATATTTGGTACTTTTATTTATATTGTTACTCATGTTCTCGGCTGCAAATTGTTGTCCAAAGTAAAGGAATCTTTGTTTATTTGCCATGTAACAGACACAAAACTATCAAAGGAAATACTACAGATACAATATAAACTTTGTCATATCCACAATTAACAAACAAATTAGCTAATCGAGTTGGAACTCTCATTTTAAAATCAAATGTCAACACTCATTATCTCAGAATTTCATTGCTCCATCCATTTAAACTGTATTCTGTAACTAGATAAATTTTATTTTACTGCCTCTTCTAGTGGAAATATTGCACTTTTTTTATTTTATGATGTCATTAACTTGAATAATTTAATTCAATTATTCTAATAAATGAACAATGCTGTTCAATAGTCAATTTTCTGCCTACTGAGGGTATCTGATGTATTAAATTGTTTTTTGACTCATCTTTTAAGCATTTCTTTAACACATTTCATTAGGTTCATGTATTGATCTAGAAAGGGCCAGATCCATTTTTGAATGCAAAGAGTGGCTGGATGGTTTATAGGTTTGCTAAGGGATTCTGTTAAAATTCCTAAAATCAGAATATTTATTAAAGGGATTTCTTTAGTAGACTTATAGGATTTTTAACTTTTTTCAATAAGCTCAGCTAATCTGTTCTGGGGCTGTCTAATGAACAATCTTGCAAGACATTGTTATTTGTGATAGATGTGAAATGGATTGTGGCCAGTCATACTGTATACACAAATGTTTAATGTTGGTGATGAAAGACTCTATTCATTTCAGGCGTATTAATTACTAAGAGTTAAATTTACATACATTTTCATAACTAATTAGTTCAAGTAACATCCTGTCATAAACAAAGTAATTTCTGGCATGTTTAGGATTTAAATTTGAAGTCTATTATTTTACAAGATTACTCTCTCGGTTATAGTGTTGTATTGTATTGGGCCACCACATAATAATTATATCACAGGAGTAATGACATGCAGCGAATGTGGTAGCACGTTCACTGCAAAAATCAGTTAAGGGAGTGCGTCATCGAAGCTCCCGTTAGTTGGTCCCCAGTCACTGTGGCCGAAGACGGTCAGGATTAACTAGTAATGATTTACCAAAAGTCAAAGTAATCTATAAGATATTGAATCTTTTATGATCCACATAGGAAACATTTAGAAAGGTTTTTATTCTAATACTTATAGTAAAATTACTCTTTTGGATTGAATATTATATGACTCAATCATAATATATACATTATTATTGTTGCTTTTATTACCAGAGCCTCATACAGTCTTACCTAGTACAAAGGGTAGAGCTAACTTACTTTTGCATTGTTATTAATCCATTTTGTTTTACTCATTATAAATTCTACTAACATGTTTTAATGTAGCTATTTATTTTACAGTCACCATTTGTCTTATAGTTATAAACAAGTTATGAAATGTTTGTTCACTTTGAATAAATAAATATTTTGTTATAAATAATAGCGAGCAAATATATTATTTGCATGATAGGCGTGACTTCACACGGCGGTTATTACGATCGTATAGAATAGCCGTTCAGATTTTTATTTTCCTATCATAGTTAGCAACACGAAAGCTCTAAAGCACATTATCTCTGCCGTATGAACTCTGCCAACCCGCACTTGGCCAGCGCGGCAGACTATGACGTTATCTTTCTCACTATAAGAGAAGATCCGTGTTCCACAATGGAATAATAAAAGAGGTCGAAAAAAGTCTGCGCCGCTGGCCGGGTGCGTGTTTCCAGGCGGTTTCGTTTCGTAATGCTAACATAAGCATATGTCGGTGCAATTTGGCCTTGTTTGTGTTTAATCGTGGCATGTCATTATGACGGTCATTGTGTTGGCTAGTTGAGCGTACTCGAAATGTATTGATGCTGTGATTGGACCCGCCATTGCTTTGTATCTGTCTATAGGGACGTGCTTTGTCTTACGCAGATGATGTGGTCCGTTTAATTAAATGACAAATTTGATTAATTATCTAATTTCAATGTAAAAATTTTATTTCATCGATTAATTAATTAAAAATGACTATTAGAGTTGTAGTTTAAATAACGGTAAATGGCCGCCACAAATAGGCATCATTTCATAGGCATCTGTAGTCAACCTCAGTTTTGAATGACAAACGAGCAATGTGTTGTCAGATGTTAGATAAGATGCGTATCGTAAATATCATCTGAAAAGGTATAAATTTTTCTGTTTATCAGCGCGTGCTTGCTTTTTGAATTTCAGATCAACCAACGAAGTACATCCGACAAAATATTTAAGCTTTTCATTCATTTTCGCTTTCACGGAAAAATTGTATTTGATGAGATTTAATATTATTTTACTAATTTATAAAATCTGTCTTTTCTACAATATTAAGCGAAGAAATTAGGACCATCGTGTTTAACAATGTTCTTAAACCTTTTCAATTTGATATGGGAAAAGTCTCGAACGGCGATAGGTTAATTATTGTATCGTTGACAACGATGATGTTGATGATGATAATGATACTTCTCTAATGTTACTCTAAATCTGATATGCTAATAATGCTTCCAGCTTCCTCCAATCTCTTTTCAAACTCTAACATTTGTTTACGAATTCGTCAAATTTATTTCGGCATCCGATTGATGTTTTAATTTATCTTGTGAAATAGAATTTAAACGCCTTATTTTCGTTTGACAATCACTGATACGTAAATTGTCCATGTCTCTTTGTAAAATTCTTGAATTGATTATTTATTTTTTAAGTAATACAACTAAACATTAAAAACACATAGGCTCTTTTGTATCAATAGGAATGTATATAAGAAATAACCATGTCCTAATAGGATCTATTAAAATATTCAATTAACTAATATTAAATATCGAAATATTCATCATTTATCTTATAGTTACTTAACTGGTACTCTTTGGGCATTATCATTGTACTACTGCTTTTCGAACCCTCACTTAACATGAATATGACCCTCATTTTAAACGACATTGCAATGATAGTTTAACCATCCGGTGTCGCCTCAGCAAATGTCAGAGATAGAAAACATCGTGCTCAGAAGCATCGCATAATAACTTCTCGTGAGTCGCGGTGGAATATCTTGATTGTTACTGTACTTGCATACTAAGCGTACGTTCAGATATTACGGTTACGTCACTTCTTCCCTCCAAGCGAATCTTTGTTTTGCTCGAAAGCCACATTTGGGTCCATTTATATAAAACATTAAAACATTCTTACAATACTAAACGGAAAAGGCTTAAATATGAATTGAACATTGAGTTGCTTAAACTTTGTTTTAGAAGTTGTTGAACCTTACGGAATATTGGAGTGAAGAATAAAACAAATTTAACGTGATTTATTGCCAGGGAAACGATTTTTATTCTATTTTTATTCGATAGTAATGGCGAAAACTGATGGTGTCTAGTAAAGTTGAAAGCAAGCGATCACCTATCACCGATTGGAGACAGAGAATAGATTGTATTAACATTGTAAATAGCAAGTAGTTTGCGAACTAACTGTTCATGTATTTACTTAGTAAACATTTCGATATATTATATACGAAATTCATCAAGAGATAACCAAGACGAAAAACCATTTACTTAAGTATATTCAGTTAATCTTGATTGGCGTTTTTCAAAGGGTCGAAGTTCAAAGCTATCGAAGCAAATAAATATAAAAGCGATGGCTATTTCTTTATGTTAAGGGGCTACTTTCCATTTTACGGATCGGGATTTGCTGAATGTAAACGTTTATCTCATTTATCTTCCTTTGTGTTTCTATATTTGTGCCTTATTAAATTTTGCTCTCTAATAACATTGTACACAACATTCAAAAGGGACGTTACGGTAATCAACGGTTTTGGGTGCTGATAGGTTATAATGAAAATTTGAGATTCTAGCGCCGTTTGTTCCAGGCCCTATACACTTTCGAACAAAGTAATTTTTTAACAAAATAGCACCGTCTATTTTATATAGTAAAAATTAATAAAGTTAAGAAGATAAAATTTAAAGAAAAAAACCGTAAATATAACATCACTCCTGTAATCCCTGAAGGGGTAAGTAGTGGTGTGTAATACATTCCCACGTTTCACCAGTTACGTTTACGTCTCATGGAATAGATGTTGAGCCAATTGCCATACATTGGGCACAGATCCAGACTCCGAGAAGAAATGAAAAAGAAGACAAACTTATGTATTCGTTTATCATGAAAAAAAATATTTTGTGATTTTAATAAAAATTATTTCATCTCACAAAGGATAGGGACAGATTCCAAAAAGTGATTGCCGACCTTCACTAGTTGGAGAAGCACATGAAGAAGAAGAATAAAAATTAGAATGCTTCGTTGGTCGAGTGGTTGCAAGCGCGACTATCGATCAAGAGGTCCTGGTTTCGATCGTCGACTCGGA
>DWME01007512.1:0-12562 GCA_018244795.1 Parelbella ahira ahira
AAAATATATAACTACTATTGTATATAAAATGTCCAGTATGGCCGTACAGATGTTCAACACATACCTACGTACTCACGTCAAATATAGAGAAGTTTCAAACAGAGAGGAATAAGAACAGAGGCAAGATACTATAGTTAAATTGTTTAGAAATGCAGGAGACTTTCCAGTTGGCCGCTTGTAGAACTGTGTGCAGCATGGGGGAAAACAAGTACAAAACTGGTAAGAAATGGCCGCAATGAAACAAGCTGTACAGTAATACTCGTTGTTCAGAAGTGTAACGGCGCCCTGTCGCTAACTTCGCAATTGAGATGGAAGTTATATGCAACTTGCAGGAATTACACAGCTCTCTTATTTATTGTCTTGTTACTAATGTATGTGTTTTTGGAAAATATGTGAATGAAAGGTATTATGTTTGCACTTGATGGCACTCCATCAGTGGATTGAAACAAGATTATGATGATTATTATTATGATGAAGATGACAATGACGAGGATGATGATAATTATAAGGATGATGATGATGATGAAATTGAAAATGTGGTGATTCATGTGACGTTCATCTTGCATTTATTTAGATAGTCAAAAGAAATCAAGTTGGGTATCAATTGTGATAAATATAGTTTTTATAACTTGTAAGTAAAACAAAAGGTAAGTCAGAGCAGTAACGCTGTTATATATTATCTATGTAGATATCAAGGAAAATTTACGAACTAGTTATAAGATGCCGATGTCGCGTCCTAGCAGTTAATAGCACCGCAAGTACCACGAAGAACCCGGTTACAGTTAAACTAAACTATTTCCTAATAAACACAACTATTCCAATACGAAATGAAGCTGTTCGATGATAATGTGACGTTAAATACCTGCAGATCGCGGAGTATAGTCACAAAGTATTTATCAGTCTAGAATGTAGTGTAATTGACTAACAGTCACTGCACAACGATTATCATGTAAATCTAACTATTCAAAGGGAATGTGACGTTATTTGGTACTTGCGGAGAGCGGAGTATAGTCATAAAATATTTATTAGTCTATAATTTTGCATGCCTGACATAAAAAGTAGTTTAGACTTTAGGCTCCTTAAATCCAGGTGAATATCTGTTCCTTTACAATGTAATGCATTTTAAGACTCAATATCATTTCCCTAACGGTGAAGGAAAATATTATGCGGAGACTTGCATACTTTAGGGTGTTTTATCGGATTCTTTAAGGCATGTTAAGTCCGCCAGGCCAACCAAGAAGCCCGTATTTAAAAGTGGAACGATAAAAATGTGGTTGTCGATGAAGACGATAACAGACTGACATCGTACTTTTTCTTATAAACTATACCATTGTAAACATTATTACAGATGTATAATTTCAGAAAAGAATCAAAACATTTGCAAATAATAGTTTTTTTTTAGTACAGGACAATACAGTTAATCAGTTTTACTTGAGATGTTTATTAGATTGCCCGTAGTCTCCGCGGCGACCTCGCCGCGATCAGTGCGAACTCATGAAGGTTACATTTCGGCTAGGTTACGGGCTCTTCCGAAAAATTATAAGTGAATTAAGCCGGTACATGTTCAAAAGTAAAAGGAATATCTGAAATCGTTTCGATGAAACGAAACATCCACGGTAGAGAAGCGAGCGTTTCTGAATGAAATTACATTCACTTAAATAGATGACTGCATTGAAATAGAGACACAATAGACATAATGGACCGTCATTTGCAATAATGCCATCGCTTAATTGCTCCCATGAAACTATTTGCTCTTCCTCAAGAGACACAGTTGTTTGTTCTTGATTGCCAGCTGTATTAACTAACCAACAAATGACTATCTGAAAATGTATGTATGCAATTTAAATGGTGACTTTAAACTGAATGGGAAATCTGGTTTCTGTTAACTGTTAGTGCGTAACTGTAGGACGCCTAAGTTTAGTGTAGTGTATGAAAAAAGAATAAGAATGTAGTATTCATGTATCGTACATATCGTATATAATTTTTAACAAAATGCTCTCAAATAAAGTCCTTATTTGAGAGAGTTTTGTTAAAAGTTAGCCAGAATTCGTCTCGTCATGTCCCTGTCCCATATGTTTGTCGTGTTCAAAATTTTTAGTCAATAAAATTCAAGCTGTACCTATAGGCTTATAATGAAAAATATTTGACAGATTCGTGACTAGAATGTAATGTTTCTTGGTCCGTTATTTTTTTCTTTATTCGCAATAATCCCAGAAGTCCTTTTTTTGAATTTCGATTTCACGTAAAATGCGCCATAAGCGTATAAGTACAAATCCACTAACAATCACATCGTCATGATCATCATCAGTCCACTGCTAAACATAACCCTTCCCTGAGGGGTTTTTCTCATAATCTCCACGCTGGGCATTTGAGTTGGGATTTGATATCAATAATACAGCTTGAATATTAGTTATGAAGTTATGATGCTAAGAGAATCAATAGAAGTGAGTATGTGTCTTCAATGGAATTTTGTATTACAATTTTGAATTTGGTATTGCCATTACAAAATTCTTATCGCATTGTTAGAGAACGTTTGTTTTTTTAGCTACCACTTAAAAGCAGTGCAACGTAGACGGTGTTTATTTATGTGTTACGTGAAACGGAAAGGATTTACGAAGTGTAACGACTAACGTTGCGACAACTTGTTCACGGAGCGTAGCGCAGCGGGCTGTGTGGGAGACGGCTCATATTATGTGTGGCTTGAAATTGGACTTCTAAATCTGGTAAAATTTTCTTTGGTAAAATTTTCGTCCGAGATTTTTTAAATGTTCTACAATCATACGCGTTGATACGTGTCGAATTTGTAAGTTTGGGTAAATTTTGGTTGCTAAAATTTTTGTTTAAATTTCATTTGGGAAATTTCTTTGGCAAAATTCGGTTTGATGACATTTTTCGTTGTACTTTTTAATTGTCACGTTCAACTCGTACCAACTGAGTAATCAACAATGATAACCGAAGCATCGGTTTTAATAAAAGTGCAATGGAAGTTATTAGTCTATCAAAAACAGATTAAAGGAAATTTTTATTCGTACGGTTTTTTCGATTTCGGTTTCATACCCTTTTATACGGTTTTTTCTGCATTAAATCTCAATAAACCTTACCCACACTTTTCCAGCGGAACAGACAACGAATTCCACCCTAAATTCTGGAAACGACTCACATCGAGCAGTAGAACGACAGAAAGGTTGACGACAATGATGAATCTTAAACAACCGCCGCTCGGTGGCGTCCTGATCAACGAACACTCCATCTAACGATAACACATTTCATTTATTCTTATGTATGTTGATAAATGAATACCGAGAAAAATTTTCGCAGTAGCGAGGCGGTACAGTGTAATATAAAAGTTGTAACGCCCAGCGACGCGTAAAAAAAGGCTGACAACTGAGATTTCTGCTGTGCACGCTTCGCTGCGCTAACAATGTACACCTTCCTTATGAAAGCAGGCATGATCGCGATATGAGAAAATGTATACACGGTTCCAGAGAAAAAAAACATTGAGACTTAGATTATATGTTAGGCTAACATTTGCAAATCTCTAACCTTCTGTCTAGTTTCTAAGAAGACTGTCATGTTTCTTTCGATTTCATCATTTCCTTCATATAATTGTATTAATTTTCTTTAAATACCGACCAACATTACCACCAATTCCAAGGGACGTAAACGTAACTGGTGAGCCGTGGGAGTGTACTGCACTGTTACTGTCCACCCCTTCGGGGATTACAGGCGTGTTATCCTATTATAGGTACCGTAAAGAATACGAATTTACACAGCCTATTATTTATTGATCGGGTTCGACATGGGTGAACCCCATAGCCTTCTGTGACCTTTACTGATCAGTTTCAGTTGACCTTTGCCATATTTGGTTCCCAAGATCCTCGATAAAGCAACCTTCTAGTAGTTTTGTGAGAGAAAGTGTGGAAGTGACGAGGTACTATGAGGTGTTATGGTGACCCCGTTGTACATATCGCTCATTTCCGACTAGAGTGTAGGTAACATCTCAAAAACACTATAGTTCAAAAAACAGTTCAGAAAGTTTGTAATTATAATTATTGTATAACTATTATAATATTATATTACTTATACACTGTACTATGATATATAACAATTATAGTCATAAAATAATAATGAATGCAAAATAGCAAAATAATCGTGTTTATTAACATAATTAAGTTTTGACTAATTCATGTTTGTTTATGAAATACATATAAATAAAAATGCTAATGTCAAAGAAGTCTACAGAACTTAGTCTCTGTGTAAAAATGTTTTGTACGTAGGTACATACACATTTTAAGTACAGCGGACTAAATTCTTTTATTTAATAAAGCAACTTTTCTTTATACGGCGTCCTTCATGTCATTGTTAATAAATAAAACAACATCACAGGTTCTGAAGGCGAAGAAACATAGCCAACAAAAGAACGGTATTTGAAGACTGCTTATTTTAAATGGAGACTCAATGATTGCTCCGTGATTAGTGTAAGTGAAAGGTGAACTGGGGGTAGTTGGTTCGATTTCAATCCAGTACAAATTTCTGTATGATAAGCACAAATATTAGTATTTCTGTCATAACCTCGTAGTCTTAGTTTGCCAAATGAACAAACAGACTAATGGCACCCTGTTCATTCGAAATGTACCGCATAAAGGGACTCCGACAAGATTTAATTAACGAGCACAGACGGGACTTCCTGCTTCAAATGCCTGTGGTGCGGGCGTGGGACTGTTCATGACGATTTGGCCTTTTGAGGTCAGCTGACTAAAATCTTCGTTTATTAAGTTCTTGACTGCCTCGTCGGCCTAGTTGTTGTAAGCGTATCTACTAAGCGTGATATCCTGGGTTAAAGCTCCGGTTAGGGCAAAGTATTGTTGGGTTTATCTAACGTGAAATTTCCAGATATAGTGAGGTAATGGTATGTATGACAAGTCTTTACTATGTACAAAGATCTCACATATAAGTACGTTTGATGTTATTGAAACATTTATCATCATCAACTGATTTAGTCCTGTGATAATTAGAAGCATTAAAGTTATGGTATATCGTGGTGGCGAAGTGCGCGGTTTGCTAATTCACCTGTTAGAGATAAGAAGAAAGCCGATAGAGAGGTCAAAGACCTGTAGGTGTCCTCAATATGATTTCCTTCACCATTACAGCAAACGATATTTAAACTTAAGTCGACATATTTTTGTCTAGAGTTGCACGTCAGGATATGAACGAAGGATTTATTTATAAGTAATTTTGTTTTCTCATTATTCCAATTAACACCCAAATCGTTCGGATTGCCGACAAAATTCAATTATTGACGCGAATCAAAATCTAATTCCGTCATTACTTTTTCCAATCACCAGCCCTTTGAAGATTCCATTTGGACCCTTAAATGAAACCCTTGCGTTTATTACTTAATTCTGGTTCTAATTGGTTTTTTTATTTATATATGTATTTTGTTTCGATTCTTTATCGGTAACGGTATAGGTAAGTACTGTTGGGCACGGGGTTCCTGTCTGAATGAAAGGGTGAACGCCATATTCTGCCACGCTTGCCAAGTGCTTTTGTGCGTGCAATAATGTAATTTTTATAATTATCCCACAGATAAACCAGAATATTAGGTGATTTAGCAACAACACGATATATTTTAATAACAATTCTATAAATTGTTCTCTACACGATTTCACTTAGTTACACAATTACTTAGTTTTAAATAACTTAACGGCAATATGTGAAACTAAACACTAATTCCACTTTAACAGAAACTTGCAAGAGTCGATCAAACGTAGTTGAAAATGTTAAAAAAAAATATTACATTTAAATCCTATTCCTATTAGGTACAAGTTACATACATACTTCAGTGTGTCCCAAATTAATAATTGAGTGTAGTTTAAACTTCCTTAATCGCTTTACTAAGCCTCAAGAATGTTATTAAGCTTTACGAAAGGTTTAAACCACGAAACAAATTGATGGGAAGCGAATATTTTTACTCAAAAAGCAATTAAAATACAGCGCCATCTGTGATGCGTTCCCTGAAATTAAGCCGGCGATTAATATAACAAGCTAACTTTAAATTTGCTCAGCGATCTCAAGTACTCCCGACACGATTGTATTAATTACAGACGCCCGAACCCAGACCGTTAATTTTAAATTACTACCCCTAATAAAAGTTTAAGTTATTTAATTATCCTAGTGTAGTTAAAGAGATATATGATTTCCTATTATTACTTAACGTTTTTGTATTTAAAAGCATTATAGGTACTTTCTGCTAGGGAAATATCTCCAGCTTCGAACAGGTGTATATTTTTAAATTGACTGAGCCGTTTTATTTAATGGCTTATAAGTTTCAGTGTTGAGGTTGTTCTATTTACACCTAGTTCAATGTATAGGCGATGAGCCTAAGTGTTTTTTCTATAAGTATATGGTTTCTCGACGTATCTATATATTTCTATGCATGTATATTTTATCAACCATTTGGTAACCATAGCACAGGTTCTGCTTACTTCGGAATATAGTTTGTCTGCCCAGTGTACAGGGATGTCAAGAGATCATAAAAAATGAGAATTTCACTAAAGTCGTTCGTCAATGTCTTATTACCGCTGAAATAACAATTATTATTATGAAACTGTTCATTTGCAATATACACAAGCTTTGCATTTTTTTGTAATACAATTATTAACCTGATATGTGAGTTAATCAGAGATGCTTTATTACAAATCATAAGGGAAATGTCTAGAACTGTGTTGCCTATAAGCTGTATAATATATATATATAAATGGCTACATATATACACACAGCTGCTACATACGGACCGATTAATCAATCACACGAGTGTGTGACGTGTAGTTCGAAAGTTACATCATCTGCCTGTCATTTGAGTATATTACTAGATGCACCATCTTGCTTTTTAATGTATATAGCTGTTGAAATCTTTTAAGGTCTTCTAACATCTTCTAGTGGATCTACGGAGAAGTGATAAGGCAGGCCACTTATATTATCTTTTCATATTCCTTATATTAGACTATTTTGAGTTGACGTTCCCTGACCAACATCACCATCATCATCATCATTGTTATGACATGCGTCTCTATTATTCCATTGATGGACTGTGCCTCTCCAAATGTATGCTGCGACACTCGGTCCAACATTAACTCAGGATCTCTCGATCAGCACTCGTGCTTATTACCACTTGACCAACGACAATAAAATTAGCATAATAAACGGGATTACATTTTTATTATTTATACCAATAAGAGAACAAGTAATATTGTTTAACATCACATCATTTGTACTTTCATTGACATAAACGATAGAAAAACATAGCTAAATAGGTTTGTTCGAATGGAATTAATGTTATAAATTGGACTTTCAGCTCCCGGTAATCCAGTGTCCGTTAATCCCATAAGCTGTATAAGCTGAGACACAGCGAGCAAAATTGAAAATTATTTTCAGTATATTTGAATGCACCTTACATTTCATCATATTGTAGAAAGGCTTCAAATCATATTGCTTTTTACGCTATGAGGTAATTAAGAATGTAAGACTTCGATAGGCATTTATTTATTTTTATTTATTTATTACAGTTGCACCAACAAAGTCAACACTATTACATGTATGAAAAGGGACAATGGGCATACAATGGAGCTGAGTGTCACCTCATTTACAGGTGCAAACCACTACATGAATAATCAATTATAATTCATTCAATAATAATAAAATAAAAATGCGGCATGTCTGATTGTTGTCCTTTAGTTGGAGAGCTAACACATTTTAAGAAGTCTTCTATGATCGGCGAAAACATTTTTTGATCTGATATCGTTATACCTATAAAATTCAGAATAATAATAATATATTAACAAATTACAAATACTCAAAGTTTTGGTGTTTAGAATTCTCACCAAAATTCACTATCATCCCTTTTTCTCATTCACCCCTATCCTAGACTAGAGCTTTCGACACAAGTTCCGAAACGCCCCGATTGTTCCACAAATTGAACAACTGGTTCCCTAACTACTGAACGTTTTTTCACTTGAACTGTAACAGTTTCGCAAACTTTTGTTCAAGAAAATTCCTGATTGGTTTAGTGGTCTATTTTTACCATAATGTTTATGGCTTAACTTTAAAATATCTTCAACACCTACTTTAATAATAACGCACGATGTGGTTACTGGTAACTTTGCTTTTGGTCGTTCACTACTGTATGTGAATGAATAATTGCTGTTTAGTTTTTGATGTTATTTATCATACTAGATTCTTTATTATGCTGTCACTTATGTATTCGGCTATACCAGCTATATGTATATTATCCTATGCTATTTATTATGCTATGTTATTTATTACACTATGCTATATGCCATATATAATTATGTATATGCTATATTTTGCTATGCGAGCTAAATTTACAATTCCAAAATATAATGCGCCTTTTCCCGTCGTCTCATATGTATCTACTTTCACAATACGACTACTGAGTTTAATTTCATATGCACACCACGAGAAACGCTTAAACCTTCAGATTTATCTGAATAAAATATATAGTGTACACCAAAGAGTATTCAAAAGCGTGGCACTGGACCATGTAAGGACTGATGATGATATTTGTATCGTATTATATTATGTAAGGGACAGAAAGGGGTGGCGCCGATTAGGGGAGGCCTATGTCCAGCAGTGGACATCTAGAGGCTGACGATGATATAATTATGACATTATACAAATTATAACAGCATAAGATGGCGTTGAAAACTAAACTTTTAAAAGTTAAACTTTTTAATTGATAAAGTCGGTGAAGGTATATTATATAGTTATGTACGTATGTAAGATTCAAATGGAGAATAAAAGTATCTGTACGAAAATTTGATCCATAATTAATCTCCTTACCTTGAATATTAATCATTTTAATTTATGCATGAAGCTGGTCGGCTCGGCAGGACAGCAGATTATTTTTAGGCGGATCTAGACTACACTTCTAATAAACTTAGTTATTAAATCCATGTTAAAATATTATTATCCTGATTCAATGTGCTTTGTAGAAACGGCGTTGTGGAATCAATTTGTGTAATATGACTTTGTGGAACCGATTTACCGAAAACAAAACAAGTTTGCGACAAAAACTTTTATTATATTCTGAAGAGTAGAGACAAAAAGCATGTGAAAGAGATGGCGCCGAGGGTAGCAAAAATGTGAACTAATTTTGTTTTTATTTTGCTGGGCGTGTCAGCGATGTGGACTATGAATTTATGAAAGCGGTACAAGCTATTGGAAGGATGTATAATATTAGGTACATACTTGCAATAGCTTGGATTGCTTTTATTTTGAAAAGAGACCCGTATTCGAAAATGGAACTAAAGGGTTGCTGATGATAATGATGATGATGATGATTATAAGCCTTTTGTTGTGCGCTTTGTCAACACTTTATCTGTATTCGATTTCTTTGATTGTAGAGTTAGAGTACCTATATTGAATAAATATTCTGAGGAAACTCCATACAGGGTCACCTGACCCCATACTAGGCAGAGCAAATAATAGAAAAAAGCAGAAATAGAATGGCAGGTGCAAACTACAGAGAAAATAAAAGATATAACAATAGGAAATAATGTTTGGCACAATGGAATTCTTAATGCTACTAAGTTGAATATTATTATATAATATATATATGTATAGCTTATTAAAATATATTTTTCAGTTTGATAATTATAAAACTACAAATGTTCAGACACTTTTGTTTACAGAGGGTTCTAATAAAAATTTGCAATCAACTTACTTGATTATTATAATAGCATAGCAGCGCCATCTGTTGAAACGTTACTTAGTTACTGCTCGCAATTAAAATGGAACTTCCACTTATATTAAGAGAACCGCGTTGGCGGGAATTTAAAAAACGAATTTTTAATTTTTTTATAAAAATCACTTTAAGCGTTTTTAATTAAGATATTCTCTTTTACTTAGATTGCTGTGGGATAGACCGACATTAATTTTATTTGCGCTTTGAACAGCTTGAAAACAGCTGTAGTGTTCACATCTAGATAAAAATCGTTTTTAAGTATTAAATTATTATAAGACTGCCTCGAGTTGTTCTCTACCAATTGAGTGGTCGAGTAGTATAGCAAGCGCATCTGCTGATCGGGAGGACCGGGGTTTAAATCTCCGATCGGTTACTATTAGATTTTTCTAATTTAGCTACTACTAAACTTTGAGGGCCCAAACATTTTCACCACCAAATTTTATAACGTACAATTTATTAATTATAAGATGCAGTTTGATATAATCTGTTCATGAGTTACAACCTACACTTTAGGTGAAATAGTAGTTCATTTTTTTGATAATATCAATAAAGTAAATTGTTCGCCGTTTTATTAAATTGTCCATTGTCACTCTGAACCCTTTCAACGCCTCCAATTTTCGATGAGCCTTTTACCGCCCCCGCGAAAGGCTCTGACGCCCACGAGAAGATGTTATCGCCCATACAGAAAGTGCTAACAGATCTTGTACTATCGTCACCCAGAAAAGGAGGCAGCCAATAACATATAAATACATAGGTGTTTTATATCGTCATGTCATGTTGCTATCAAGGCAGGCAGAGAGCACCACATACTAAATGTCTCTATTATCGCAGACCTGCCGCGCTTCCTCTATATTCACAACTTTCTTATTCTTAACTTTCTTATCTTATATATGATTATAAAATAACAGAATTTGTACATTGATTATATCTGTAATTACATCACGTTATTATAACATCTACGGAATTAAAAACAAACGCTTTCTTGCATAATGAAAAGTTAAAATAAAGTAAATCAGATCCAATTCGAAAAACATTTTAGAAACATAAAATGTTATTTACCAAAAAACCTAACATTTCAAACTGGCTGCCGCGAAAAGCGTGCATTTTGGACTTATCAACGTATTCACGCTGTGTACGTATATGTTATAAATAAAATTATTACATATTGTAATGTTCAACAGTGACATGAAAGAGTCGATGGTGGTAATGAGATTATTGGGTGTGAGTGAGCGTAACGTTTAAAAACATTGCACGAGTCCAAATTGTCGCTAGAGCCAATTTTATGAAGCAATTGCAAGTCATTAACATAATATTATTTTGTGTAAGCGTGATAGCCTAGTGGTTAAGAATTCAGTCTCTCATTCCGAGGGTGCTAGGTTCAAATCCATGGCGCGCACCTCTTTATAAAAGTGCGTTTTAAGTTTAAATATCACTTGCCAACGGTGAAGGAAAACATCGTGAGGAAACCTGCACACTTTAGACTTTACAAAAGAGAAAAATTCTAAGGTGTGTGAAGTCTGCCAACCCGCACTTGGCCAGCGTGGCAGATTAGGGCCTTAACCCTTTCAATATGAGAGGAGACCCATATTCCAACAGTGGAATGACTATGGGTCGATTATTATTTGATTATTAACATATTTTGAGTTTTTGAATCCTAGTTGGTTAGCAGTTGCGCGAGTAGGTATACGCCAACAAAACCTTATAATCCTCGTTTGTTATTAACTTCAAATATAATAGAAAGTAATTAGCAGTAGCTACTCTCATCCTAACTTATTCTGACGGGTGTAATGGCTATGAATAGGTTTTCTAGTCCTATTACAGGGATTGTGACTGCGGATTAATATTTACGATTACGTCTTTTGTTAGTTCTACAGAAATTGCGACTAGCTCGAATGGTTATTAGTTCGTATGTGTTAAGGAGCTAAGTAACTAATATAAAATGTATGAAAAACTGGATTCGGTATCTAATTCAAAAATGTACTTGGAGAAATACTTCCCGTGTCATACAAGTCTTGTGATGTTGTACACGCTAAACATTTTAAGTTGATGAGAATTTGAACATTTCCTGTTGCGGATATCATGTTGTAACAGTATTTAAAAGTCGAATTTGAGTCTTTTTGAATATAGTCGTATATAAAAATAAAAAGGAAATTAGTGTTTCATTCAACAATTGATCGAATATAATGATAATAAATATATAAGGTAATATATTTGATAAAATCAATTGTAAAAACAATATTTTTTAATACCCGTTGATGAGATATACTTATTGAATATTAGGGTTATTAAAAAAAACCTAACATCGCGCTTTTAATCTCCATTGCGGTAGGCGGAGGAGGGTAGTACACTCCAAGATATATTTATGTACCTATATCTTACATAAAAATATAGTAATTACAATCTGTAATATCGTAAGTTATATCTTTATTTTAGTGGTATCACAATATATTTTATGGTCTCACTATATTCTTCCGTATAATCTGTAATTATCTTGACAAAGACGTGCTATAACATACAGTGTTATCGTCGACTGCAAGTTGAATAGAACCGTCATAAACAGAAAAATGTCCCTTCTCCAATAAAGCACTTTATTGTTATATTTCTAAGTAACAAGTGAAAAGCGGTTGGGAATTAAGTGGCTTGTAAAAATATGCTAAAAATTTGATAGACTTCTGATTTAAGCTATAAATAAGCAACTGTGCTGCCTGCCAACCCGCACTTGGCCAGCGGGACAGACTATGGCCTTAACCCTCTCAATATAAGAGGAGACCCATATTCCAACAGTGGATTGATAAATGG
>DWME01007513.1:0-12561 GCA_018244795.1 Parelbella ahira ahira
TATAACAAATAGTACATCCTTTCTTTAAACGTCCCTACTACGTCTTTACCGCATTTAAATCCAAGGCTGCGATAATTACCAAGGCTACTTTAAATATTCATAATGTGGAAAATTTAATATGTATTTCGATGTGAGCCATGACATCTGCTTGGAAGGCTATATTAGGTGTATATAGACTTTGTTATTGATTAAATTGTGTACCGGTTTAACTTACGTACGTTCTATCGTGACAGTAAGGTTAGTTTCGGACCAATAGCAAAAATATACTTCATGTAAACTGTTACATAATATAATCATGCATGTATAAATACATACTCGTAGATATTCAGGAAGAGTTAGATATTGAAAAACTTATATTTCCTTTATTGTCTTTTTTGAGAAAATTTTGTTGATTTCTGTATATGTATTTCATTTTTATTATGTAATTCTATATAGTGTGGTTTCCAAAAAAATAAGGTACGAAAATTTTAATATTGCACTGTCTGTTACATTATTAGTAATGTATTAATGAAAAAACGTTTAATACTAATATTATTTTAAATTACATTTTTAAGGCTGTTAGGACACTGCCTGTTGACAGAATCAGAAATCTCCGAAAAGCGTGCGTGTTTACGAAGAAAGTGATGTACGTAGAATAAGCACGTCAGATCTGTAAGGTCTGTATTTGGCACACGGTGCTCTCGACCTACCTCATAACAGATCTGGGGTGATAATATAATATTAATAATAAAGATACATTTGAAATGCAATGAATGTGTAGGTACTTAAATTTTACTAATAAAAAGACTGTTCTAATATATCGTTTGATTCCCTAAAAGGAATTCGTATTAAAGAAATCTCCATTTTAATACCCTGGAAATAGATCTAGATAAATAAACAATGGATTTCCGTTTATTGGTATACAAACTAATTACATGAATGTACACCAGTCCGGAAGAACAGGGCAGGATGTATTTTTGTCCTTCCTTCTTGTCAATTAATGTAACATAATATAGGGGAATAAATGAAATTAAAAATAAACAAGCTAAAAGATGCACATAATTACACCCCTTTTATTCACTAAGAACTTTAATTACAAATTCAAAAAATAAAGAAACATTAGCGACGAATAGACTTATTCATTAGCATCTGTAAAAAAATATATATTTTTAATGTAACGATAAAATCTCTACTTACCACTTAACATTAGGAAGGTAACAACATTCAATATTCGTATTCTGGATGTTGCAAGCCATAACTTCGTCCTAACCATCGCCATCTAAACACAAGTAAAACTAAATAAAGATGTACATAAAAAAACTATCTTTCAAATTTCCGTGGTGATTCCGTAAACGTTAATTAATATAAATTCACGTATTAAATTATCTTGTTTTCTGCGATATTAGAACAATTTTTATTGATTAATGATGCCTTTAAAAATTATTGAAATGTACCTTAAATGTAAAATGACGATTTGAATAATTTTATTTGACCGTAAACTCGCACGTACGCCGTCTACGCGCGCACTGCGCCCCGCCGGCCGTCCGTAGCGCACACGTAGCATGACGTATCGCACCGTATACTTTATTTCATGACGTATCCACTGTGTTTATAATGCACATAAATACTACTTATTTAGTTGACGAGGCCGGACGACGAGCTGTTCGGTAATAGAGGCATCAAATATGTGACACAGATCAAGCTTAAAAAGAAGCTCTCTCTGATTACGTTACGGTGCAAATTCCTACGTTCTATTCGGATTAATAGCACGAAATATGTCAGCGGTTCGTGCGCTTGATGGATAGATACACAATATTCCAGTACCAATTAATGTTGTGACTATAAATGCATGGTATTTGTCAGTGATGGAACAACGGATTTCACAAATGCAATATTTCTTATTCCATTCGTGATCGAACTTAATAAATACCTACTTGTTATTACCGTATTGGGATAGAGATATTTGGCACTCCGTGCTCTTTGCCTGCCCCGTAAGGGACTTGTACATAGTAATAATATGAATTTAATATTAACCAAAATTCAATAGTTTTATATAATATTTATATACAAAAAAGTCCCATCGGATTGTTTGAAAGGCAAAGTAGCTATACCAGTTTTGTGACAATTACGTAAAAATTTTCATCTGAAAACTGGAACAATGTTCAACTACGTACGTATTCTCGTAAATATTTATTTCGTTTTCTACGACTCATTAATTTTATTTAATTTATTGCTAGAACGTAATACAAAGACCATTTAAATTAATGGTTTGCATCCCCTAAACAGTTCATCCATTGTTTACGCGCGGGTGGCGACCTGTTTGTTGAAATAATATTATTAATGACCGCGATATGTCAAAATGGAAACATGTTACGTGAACATATCTTCGCGAATTCATGTATATTTACATATAAATAATTATTCTTAATACGGATTATTATTATTGTTACTATTATATCTCACGCCAGTTCCCTTACGGGGTAAGCAGAGAGTTTAAATTAGAAATTATAATTAGAATTAGAATCACTAGTAAAAATTCTAAATTAGAAAAATCCAATAGTGCCCGACCCAGGATTTAAAACCAGGATCTCCTGATCGGCAGCCGCGCTTGCAATTAATCGACCAATGAGGCAGGCAGGCTTTTTATACGGTTAAAATATTATAAATAAAATTTTTTGACATATATTTCATACCTTATTCCTCCAGTCCTGTCGTCAGCATCACACTAACTAATAAACTTATTAACAGTTAAGTGACATTGCGCATTCTGACATTAACAGTTCGTATAGCACAGTCTTGAGAAACATATTAAAATCTATCTGTTTACAAAAATATTCGATTTCTATGAACAAGTATTAGAATTGAGTTACAAATTCGTGTAGCAAGAGACGAGAGCAGATGTAGGTCACTGCACCGCGGCTCGGAGTGCTGCGCGCTGGAACAATTTGCAAAATTAAACCGTCTAGTCGAACATATCGTTACTTGTGATACAATTTTACTAATTAGCATACAAATAAGATGGGATGTTACCACCACTTATGTGCCAGAATATGTTGTAACTATTCTAAAATTATTATAGGTATCGGTTCGAATTCCAGTACCTACTAAACAGTTTTCTTAGACGTTATATTTTTTGTTATTACTTTTTTAGATGTATTTGAGAACGTAACAAACGTAAGGTAACACCTGTAATTCCCTAAGGACTAGGCAGGGGAGTGTTGTACACTCCCATATTTCATTAATTACGTTTAGGTCCTATGGAATAGTTGATGAGCGGAGACATATTTGAGGTATGTGTGTATGCATGTGTGGCGAGTATAAAAATACCATATCAACTTTAGTCAAGTCTAAATCGTCTCTAAATGAAGAACAGAACAGGTGTCCCTTTCAGAATACAGACAAAAAAGTTTATGCTATAACACATATATAATAATATATAGAAAAAATATACATACCAATTTCTTTCACTATATTATTTAGGTATCTTGCAAACTATACGAAGTTTCAGTGCAATCATAGTCGTCATAGTTTCCAGAGAACATCTATGTATAAATAAATTATTAATCCTAGTCGTACGCCACACATAAAAACTAGAACATAATAAACGTGTTCTGCCTGCTATGTATGTGTATGTATTCTAAATTTCTTTGGATTCAGTTTTAGTTATCTTGTTGTAGTTTTTTATATCTTCTTCTTAGCGTGTCGATGACAAACACATTTTAAGTCCCTAAATAGTTTGTTATATAACGGAGAAGGAAAGCATCGTGAGGAACATGCACACCTTGGAGTTAAAAAAAAAATTTGTAAGGCTTGTGTATTCTGCCAATTCAATTTGGCCAGCGTGGCAGACTATGGCCTTAACATTCTCATGTTGAAAGGAGTCCCATCTCCAACGGCGGAAAAATAAAAAATGTTGACTAGTTGTAGTTACGAAGATTTTATCTCTACATATATCAGGCCTATGTAATATTTACATACATAGTACAGGGTGTGGACTGCATTGCGGCGCAACCCTCACGGTGTTATGCACACCGCAAAATATCACCCCCGGTGACATTTCGACATCTTCGCTCGATACAGCCTTTGTCTACTTGTAGGCAGAAGTTTAGCAAGCGAAAACAACGAGAAAACTTGAAGAGTAATATTTCAAAATGTACAAACATAATCGTACTCGTGTACCGCTGTGGTAAATATAATACATGAATATTGGGGCAGATTTATGTTGATTATTTCAGTAAATCTTATATCGGCACGCCAAGTCCCTTACGGAGTATCCCTCTATTCTTGCAGACTTGACGTCCTTCTTCTGAATTCATAAGGAAGGCGTGAAAGGAGCTCTACAGCATTAAGCCCGTAAATCAACAGTAATTCATATTGTTGCTTATATAGTCGGCAGTGACCACTTACTATCAAGTGACCTGTCTGCCTGTTTGTCAGGTTAAATAAATAAAAAATAAAATTTTATCCCGTTATTCATTCTTGCACGCAAGTTTAACAAAAAACATTTGCATTTCGTTCGCACAAAACGTGTTAATTTTCTACTAACTTGCCACCGATTCTCCCCTAAAGGAAGCAAATCTTACTGAACGAGATTTATTTTAAGGTTAGACAGAACGGCGCTCCATCTTCATTTCGTACCTTCACGTGACACCAGTGTTGTACGAATCGCGATAAATGACACTATTTGTATAGATTTGCACCCTTCTCCGGCGAAGGGAGATTTACCTGTGACACGTAATATGGGTTTTTTTTAACAAATTACAGGCGGCGAAATGAATAATAGCCATTTATCGACATTCGTTGCTTAAGCGAAATGATCATTTTTCAACATTTTTTAGTGTTAGAAGGTGCTGACTATTTTTCTTAAAACTGGAGGTTGAGAAATTGGCTGAGATTTTCTTACAACTTACACTGTATTATAGGAAAAATAAAATGAAAAGAAAATAATGGTATTTAATAAATTCTTGACTTCCTCGTTGGTCGAGCGGTTGCAAGCGCGACTGCTAGTCGGGAGATTCTGAGTTCAAATCCCGGGTTGGGTATTATTGGATTTTTCTAATTTAAAATTACTAATAGTGACGTGGAGTCTGGAATTGTGCCCGTTGTATGGCAATAGGCTCACCACCGATTCCATGAGACTTAAACGTAACTGGTGAAATGTGGGTGTGTACTACACTCATCTGCCTACCCCTCCGGGGATTACAGGCGTGGTGTTACTTTTATTTAGTTGTATTATATTAATTTAGCAATAAACCAAAAAACCTGACGTTATAAATCGGAGCTCTTCGTTCAGCAGCGGCGATGATGTCTTGCGTCGATGAGTATTGATGAATATGAGCAGAAAAATATTAAACTAACAATGTAACGAATCTTCATATCACGTTATGTGAGTCTTAAGCCGTTTAAAAGGAGCAACGTGTGTTGTTTATTGTTTTACATAAACGCTTCAAGAAACCTTAACATTGGTAGGTATTCTTGGCGGGATGGTTTATTTGTACGCTACGTATGCATTGGTAAGGTTTCGCAGTGCATTGCATTAAATACATATCCAATATTGCGACTAACAGAGAATTACGTCATTTTATGCATACCTGCTTTGTGACTACATTGTCTTATCTGTAAATAACCTAACACCATGCCCGTATTTGTCTGAAATTTTAGGCAGAGAAGTGTAGCGCCCTCCTAAGATTCACCGTGAAATACGGGGTGAACCTATTGTCGTATACCGGGCACAATACGAGACTCCGTGGTACTACAGTGAATTTCAGATTAGAAGAACCCAATAATAAATCCGTGAATTATTAACATTTCGTTACACCAGCCGTTTTACAGGGTAGGCAGAATCATTCAAACTGTGAAAGTATTTACATCTGATCACCCATGTAAACTAACCAAGGACTATGATATGGGTACGCTAGTAACACAGCAAGCGCTCTGAGGTGAGTTTAGAATTTACCGCTCATAAACATGCAGATCGGGTTGCTCAACAATATTATAAAGTAAATTTAACTTCGAGTACGGTAACGGTTCTAAGTTAAAGTTTGTTACGTCTTTAACTTGATGGTAAAATATCTCAAGTTAGGTAAATACTTAACATGCGGTTGGGCTATGTTTAGGCCACTTTAAATATGGTAGAGGAATATAAATTAATAGGTATAACTATCGTTAAAAGAATATCAACTTAATCAATGCGGTGTATTATTATTATATCATCACGTCCGGACCCTTATATGGTAGGCAGAGGGCACAGAATGCTAAATATCTATTTTAAACGACCTGTTGTACTTATTCCACATTCATAATCTTCTATCGCATCACTTTCTACATATCGCATATTCATCACAGTTCTAACTCCCCAACATACGCAACATCAATTCGACGTAATTGCCAAATCTAAAGTTTGTACGATACACCTCGTTGGTACGATTCACCGCGTTAGTACGATTCACCGCGTCAGTACGATACAGCACGTTAGTACTTACGATACAGCGCGTTAGTACGATACAGCGCGTTAGTACGATTCAGCGCTCAACTATTTCGTCCGCGGCCATGAACTTAGCGTCCGTCGCCGCATCGCGTTTGTCGTGTTTATTTATTGCAACTCGCAGTGGCCTATATATGCCCCTATGGCAGACTGTTGTTGGGTCAGGACTACGCTCGCGGCCTCGCCAATTTCGTTCTGAATGACCACCCAATCACTGGCATACCGGTTCGGAGCGTGCGTGCAATTTGCTGCGGATCGTGCGTTGAGAAGTAGGACATGTTCCTTTATGTTCCTGTTATGATCCTTTTCAGTGATTAATGTGGAGGTCATGTTCTTTACTTCCAATACTGAGATATTGCAAACATGTTTTTACATACACAAACGCACACACATATACACAGAGACACATATATATATCTACGTTTCTATTTAGAAGTCGTAGGTCTCCGAAAGCGACGTGTATTTATAGACTTAAAAGTTGAAAAAGCGTGACAGGTTTGTAAGGATAACGATACTTGCCACTCGATGCTTTCTGTCCACTCCGTAATAGACCTGGCTTGATAATGTGATAATAACTTAATAATACTTTAATTTTTTTCCCCTTTCCTACAAGCCGAAATTATTCTAGACGAATTAATAGGCGCTTTCTTGGCAAGCGTGCTACGTCCAAGGCTACGTCTCGCTTACAATAGCAAGATAGTAGTCAAAAGTGTGCGTATTGCTACTAAAAAGTAAAAACATTGTCTAAGTATAGTTTTAGTTCTAATAAAATTGTTCCTGAATTGTAATTGCTATATTTGGATTGGGTATACTTTGTTCCTATGAGGAACAAGTGGAGTTATGATGCGAATACATTTATGTAAAGTAGAAAAGTTATAAGTTGTGACATCTTTCTATTCTTTGGAAGAGTTAAGATAATAATTTGATAGTGCATATAATTTGAAAAGTATAGAATCGATGTGGTCTTCCCAAATATTAGCTTACGCTTAAATAGTTATTACAGAATATCAAAACATTAATATTACAATAAATATAATTGCGGTGCACGTTTATGAATTTTTGGCTTTTGAAATTTGAAAATTTGGAATTTATGGCTTATGGACGTTTTGAACCTATTTGTAGATAAATATTAAAATTAAGTACAAGCAGTAATAGCCCAGTGGATTAGATTTCAGCCTCTCATTCCAAGGGCTCTGACTTAATATTCCTGCGTACCTTTATAAAATTACGAGCGATTTTAACATCAAATAGAAATCGCTCAACGTTGGAGGAAAATGTGAAGCTATCTATATACATTTGAATACTCCATTATATTTTTCAGGTGTGTGAATTCTGCCAACTTGTACTTGGCCAGCGTGGTCAACTATGGCTTTGAGCTTTAACAGTGGAATGATATTATGGATTTTATATTATTTTCTTTTTTTATAACCTACTGTTAATTACGATTTAATTACGATTTTCTAATATAATTAATTAATAATAAATTTTAAATTAATTAATAATTTCTACTCGTGGCTCGGAGTCCGGATCTGTGCCCGGAGTATGGCAAAAGGCTCACGTTTTTCATTGTGTAATTTAAATGTAACTGGTGAAGCATGGGAGTGTACTATATTCCACTACCTCTTCGGGGATTACAGGCGTGATGTTACCTTATGTGATGTTACGTTAATTACGGCTTTGTTTACAATTAGTACCTATGTTATTACAACATTTAGCAGTTTTCGCATGACGATGTTCACGATGAATCATCTCAACAGACATTGAAAAGCAAACAGTAAACAATATATTTATTATTGCTGCTCTGTTTACAATAAATTAATCAAGGAGATTGCTGAAGTTACTTTGAAATAGAGAAGTTGTGGCATTCACTACGCTAATTAGTTGGACATTCATTCGAAACTGCTTTTGTTTACATTTCATAGAATCTAAGCGTCTATTTTTGTTAGGTAATTAGGTACAATAGGTACGTCTAAAAATAATTGTATTATTACGATATACTTTTATATACACTATTTATTTATATCTGAATGTCCAAAATACTCTTTTAAATATGAACTTCGATATAAACATTTTCCTATACCTCAATAAAAACGTTTTTATTACAATAAGTATGTAAGGAGATATTGAACAAGACCGCTAAGTCCGTAAACTGTAGAAGCTATACGCATACAAATGTAACAACATTACAACCATGTAAGTTGAAGCCAAGGAACAAGAACAATAACATCAAAAATGATGTTAATGGGGGAGTCAGAAGTTTCCGAAACCGACGCGACGCGCGCGTTAAAGACTGACGAATGTACAACACGCACGTTGGGTCTGTAGGGATAGAGGTATTTCGCACTCCGTGCTCTCTGTCCAACTTTAAGGGACTTAGCGTGATGATATAATAACATCAAAAATGTGCGTCTTGTAATATTTTATCGTCGTCGTCATCATTATACTATTACGCCCGAACCTTACAGGGTAGGCAGAAAACACTGATTGCTCAATACAACCGGCCTTACGTAATCTGTTTCTTCTATATTCATCACTTTCTTCATACATGTTTTATCGTGAAAGGGAAATAATAAGGTCAGTACTGAACACTGAATAATATCCTCACATCTTCATGATAGCAATTTCCCAAGGGCCTCACATATTTATTACAAACACGAGTACATTCATATCCGTTAACGGGACGTGAGCGAGTCAAACAAGCCCATATTACGTTACTGACATAACACCCAGAATAGGGTACGTGTTTCGCCTGATTTGGGTAATGTTCTTTACGTATTCTCTTTACTGTAACTTATTCTCACCTCGCCAACCTAACTATGTATTTTACGTATGAATATGGGACGTTCAAATGTCATTCTCGAAGGCAACATCGCATTCGTGACCGGTTTTACGATATTTGAAATTGGAACGCTATTTCAACTTAGCCACTGATGTCCATATCAAAGACTTTCATCATTTCGGTACACTGGCCACTTTTATTAAGTAAAAAAATGTGAATTTTAAATTACGACTACATAGCATGTAGAATCGTTATATTTTGTAGGAAAAAACTATGGGCACTTTAAAACACGTACAGAATAAACTTTAGCAAGTGCAGTTTAAATGGAAATTCCAATAGAGGTACGTGTGCTGTAAGTATAGATACTTGCCTAAGCTAAGTAACCTACATAGTGTTTTACGCTGCTAATACGGTAAGCGCTTTTTTACTTTTATCTTCATGGTCGCTTGGCGTAAAATATGTTTTCCTAGTACTTTGCTCCGAGGAATGTTAACTAGGAATTCAAATTCTCTCTTCATTTTTCTGCGCTGACGTTTATTTTGACTCTAAATTACGTTCATTTCGCTTGGAGTTTTGTATTTTTTTGTATGGAATAAAAGAAAGACCTTATGACTTCTAAGTCTGTTAGTTTAGTCCGTAAAATTAACAATGTGCATGGTGAAAGTTTTATTATTTAATATTTTTTAAAACTCTTTTCTAAGTGCCTCTCACTGCTAGCACGAGATTCTACTTTACCTTTCAAACATCTGAACTATGTTCCACCATACTGCTCTAATGAAAATTACTGATCTTATCTCAGATAAAAAAGTTTTGCACAAAATCAAGCTTAGTTTCCCGTTGTCTAGAATATTATTCATCAGTGACATCAAATAATCGATTTAATTAGGAATTGATTTGTACTCATAACGCTACATGTCCGTCTGTTTGTTTTTCACGTAAAATGATATAAGTTGGTCATATTTCTGCTTGTGTTATTCTGAATGATATAAAAATATGTGTTCGTCTGAACCTTTAGGCATGCAAATGCAACGAGTGCAATAAAACGAGGCGGCCGAGGATATCCGTGATTTGAGGCGCGCGGCATCTTGACCTCGAACCGCGCTGAGAGGATGCGGCGCCTTGTAGTATCATTCGTTCGCGATTAAAAATAGACCGGTCCCTTCTGTGCGTTTATGAAACACGCGGAGTGCAATAAATAGCGGATGTCAATCGCCGACAGCATCCGGACTGGCGACGATGCTTTGCTTTTGCTCAGAATGCGAATTCATGTGGCACATGTCACTGGGCCGTTCGGAATTGATTGAACCTTGTAATTTCCTATAGAATAAAACATGTTATGTATGACATTTTAAAATTAAACGTACCTATATTGATTTTTAGTTGTTTCAATACAGTTATGCTTAAGTTTACTTTTATAATAAGAATTGATGTGGGAATAGTGTCAGAATTAGAAATGTCCTGCCTCTACGTATGGAGAATATAAGGAAGACGAGAAAAATCAAATTGCATTAATAAGAAAACGCTGTCGAGCAGAATTCACATCGGATGCAGCGAGAGGACGTCGCGCAGAAGATTGGAATATTTCTGAAGTTGAATTCGTCCTCAATCTTACGCTTACTTATGCATGTCTAAATTTTTGTAACGAGCTCAGCTTAATACTGCCATCATTTCGATGCATACGTCGTCCAGCTTAACGCTATCATCCTTTAGATGATTTGTGCTCGCTTACTAAGTCAAACCTACGACTGTCATTTTTCGATGACTTCTGCTCGCTGTCATACTCTAGCTTAAGGCTGTCATTTCTCGATGACTTCTATTCGTAGATACAGACTGATGAATATTATAAAGACGAGATTCTAATGCGGATATGTTACTTCTCTATTCATATAAAATGCGAAATGTGTCTGGCACCTGTCAGCTTACTTCTACTAAATTCTACCAGACATATATTAAGAAGACGACGGTTTGTGGAAGCGTCTCCATTTCTCAATTCATTTTCAAAATATTTCTTGAGTGAATAAAGACAGCACACTAAACTTTCTTGCTTGATGTCTTTGTTAAAATGTTGAACTATCGGCGAGAGCTGATGGAAGAATTCTGAATTCGAAATTCACTGCAAAGTTCAGGTATTTTATAGACTCTAAGTCGCTTCAGTAAAGTGCATTACCCAGCTCTTTTAATAACACTTTCAAGCCCTTTTAGGCACAAAAGTCCAACCATCAATGTGTAAGGTTAAAAGAAGGAGTTCAAAAATGAATATTTATTTTATAACATACATATTCATACATTTTAAGCGACAGCCGCGATACCCCCGTCACAGGGCACAAGTTATCTTAAAGGAAAGTGTTGTTTTGATGCTCATGTTTTATAATCAATATTTGTAACTTTGATTCTTAACTTGAGTTTCTATATAATTCTTGGGAATGTTAGGCAAAAACCGTAATAGCTCCCCATGAAATATGTCTTGCGAAATAACAAGGTATTGTACTATACCATATTGTAATTTTCGGCAATATGTATTGAATTGAAGGTCATTAATGAGCAGGTGTAAAAATGATTATGCAACTTAGGAAGCGTCTATAACGGCTATAATGGATTAATAGTACTTTTTTATAACTAACAAGCGTGAATTTGGCAACAATGTGGTGCTGATAACAGAGTTAACCTCGATACCGAACTGGGTCAGCACTGAAGCTGGCTGCCAATAACGCAGCTCTACGTAATAAAAGCTAAACCTAATAGGTACTTTAAACAAAGGATAGCTGTTTGAAAGCGAAAGAGATAGTAGAGTATTGTGTACAGTTTTAATGGAACGAAGGAGAGGTTTTTCATACTTTTCGCTGTACTTTCAATGAAAATCGCAACACGAACAACTGCTTACAGTGTATATAGTTATAAAATTCTATCTTAGATTGTAAAGATATTGATAATCACATTTGTCATGGAGGTATGTAGAATGATTAACACCCTGATATTAACATGTGAGAATTCGTCTTTGGCAATAATCAATAAAACAATCGACAAACTTGTTACCGCTTTTCTAAAGCAAGTGTATTCTAATAATTTTTAATATTTTCATGAATTATTTTAAAATTATGAAATTTTAGTAATAGTAATGTATCTTGGCATAAGATGTATATAAATTAAATGGTAAAAAGCGAACATGTCTGGCAATATACAAAAAACATTCCCCGAGAACTTCTCCCATTCGTTTTCTATAAAATGATTTAGAAAATAATGCCGCTTGTATTTTCGGGTAAGGAATTCCGTACAAGCAAATTGCGACTGAATTGGTTTACCTCTATTATCAAGAAGTTGA
>DWME01007514.1:0-12561 GCA_018244795.1 Parelbella ahira ahira
ACTTAGAAACCAACACCGAGTGCTAAAATTGTGTTTATCGACCTGTGTATATAAACATTTTTTTTTTAAAATATCAAAACGTACCATCACACGTCTGTAATTCTCGAAGAGATGGACAAAATGTGCAGTACCTACACTATTACGTTTCACTAGTTACGTGTCCCATCATTGAATAGGGAGGTGAACCCAATTTCATAAACTAGACACAAATATAACCAACCGCATTCTGTATTAATCTAACTGCATCCAATGTTACAGCGGATACATCTCGTACGATAATTTTAGAAAAACTAAAACGTTACATTGTTACGTAAGTAACAAAGTATATGACGAAACACTTTCGAAATAACACAAATCAATTACTAACAAAATGTGTAACGATGGCACACAATAACGAGCAGATATATTTCTTCACATCAACGGTCCTTGCGTCCATAAATAACTGGCAAGTGTCTACTGATTTAAAGATCTAACGAATCTATGAATTTACGGTCTCAATTCCACGATGTTTGTTTATATAAACGATTGGATCACACATACATACATACGAAAATATTCAAACGAAAGCGGTCGCGAAGTTAGCGGGGGATTATTGTGCCCCGTCGGCCGACTTTATTAGCGACTCGAAGCTCCATACTTTGACTAAAGCACAAGATATTACGCTCGAGAGACGTTGCAAAATTTATAGCCCGTCTCGAAACTGGGCCACTGCTCGCGCGGAACCAGTTGCTTCCATATATTGGCTGATTTCAAATATTTATGACATTAAAAATTAATGCGAGATATATAGTAGTGTTTTGAATCATATACTTTGACTTACATCAACTTGAAGACGTCTCAAACATTCTTCTACTAAATATTACTCGACTGTTGGACACGGTTAGAACATTCGGCTGTGAAAAGAGAAAGAAAAGAAGATAATACGTTTATGCGCGGACTTTTAAATTAAAATGCAGAATTGCTATTTATTCTTCATAGAAACCTCCCGGTATATTTAGAGTCCAAGGTATCCATCACAGGAATATCCCTGTATATATTATATTAATAGTCAGAGAACTTGAGTGCCGTTTAAAGTGAGATATTAAATGTCTACTCGCTTCATTGGCCCATCAATATAAGACGCTCGCACGTCTGCCACTTTTATATGTAACCATAAATAATTTCATGTAAGCATGTAAATATAATAGAAGTTTACCAAATCTGAGTGTTACTCGTTTGCATTATGTCTCGTATTCCGTTGACTATCGTGAACATTTTGCAAATTGCGTAAGACACAAACACACCCCGCCTGCTTTCCTCTGCCAAGATTTTTCCGCTACAAATTTATCCAACAATCACGTACCATATAATAATATGTGTATTATTATACCCGTTATAGACGATGTTACATACATGTGTACAATATATCAATAATAAATTCTCGACTCGTCTAAGATTCATTTGTCTGTTCGTATCACAGAATCTTCGGCTCAACGTATTGTTCAGTTCTCAACAGAAATTTACATTCGTAGACTCGAAACGAAAGTTTTTGCTCCCTTAAAATCTCTATTGAACAGAGTTCATGGTCAGTTGTTAGGTAGTGATGTTAATCATGAACTAGCAAGAAACGATGTTGGATTAGCGCCAAATCCATTAAAATTTCATCCGCTCGCAACAACCGCAAGCACACCGGTCGCTAATCTAGAAAGGACGCGCCGACATGCCAGCGACACATTAGTACCTATCGTTGCGGCATAAATCGGCGACGATATCTATCTGGCCATTGATAACACTTATCACGTCCATAGGACAGTCATCAGTACCACTGATACTGGCCGTACCGACGATAACGAGGGAATATATGTTCGCGTGTGCTATCTTACAAGATTTCGCATTAATTCACAACCCAACACTACTATGATAGTAAATAATGGCCATTTATCAGGTAAATCAGATGGACCGCTGCTTCACCAACGATAGTCGTGATAAACGAAAAGTCAGGTAAACGATAAGGTGCTTAGACTAAAGATTTTATTTGGAACATCACTTTTAAATACAAAACATATGACCAAAAAATTAATAAGATTTATATGTTAGCTCAATAACATTTTGTAGCACGATCTTATCGAGACAAATATATTTGTTTAAACCTCAATACATTTTCCACAGGAAGCATGCACTTACAAGAAATTAATTTCTAGCACCGTTGCGGAGAAACGGTCATAAATAGCCGCGAGCGATGAATGATTGTACGAAACAGATGTGTGTCAAGCTAGAAAAGTTATATTATTAAACGTTTATTAAAAAACAACGCGACCAGCGCAGCCAGTGGCAACACTACTTGTCACATAAATTCAAAACATGACAAGCGAAATAGCGAGTTACACCCAACATACATCGTACATTCCGAGACACTAAAAAAGACGAGGATGGATACGGGTCTCGTAAAAAGCTATAAAAGTGTCAATAGTGGGAAAAGAGGTGAATCTCCGACACGATTTTAGAATGCGTTGCGTTTATAAATCGCACATGTGCGGTGTCAACGGCCGGTGCGGTGGCGACGGAGCCCAGTCGTCGGAGCGTTCTGAGTCGCGATCCGTGCGCTCGGCGAACGATTGAAAATTGAATTTTACAAGGAATTTATTTATATCACATGGAAGCATGAAGAGTGAGAACTATTCAATATGGATTTGATTGTTCTGCCTTATTATTTTCCTTTGCTACCTCAATATCGGGCTGCGATAGGATCACTGCTGCTCATATATCTACTAAAGAGCACCAGAACTTACATTAGTGTGTTCCAATTTGAGGAGTATAGTAGACATGCACATGAACACGTCTCAAATAATTCCTCAAGTACAGAATATGGATTTCTCAAATGACACTGCTGATAGAACAGCACGGAGTGAAATAGGTATTTCAATCCACACTGGAGTAGAAGAAGAAGTAAGATTTAAAGGATACAGTAACTAACCAAGAAGTTGTTAGGACTAATAAGATCTTTTCTAAAATGGAATTCCACCATGTCGCAATAAACTAGGGAGTTCCCAATCTCAAGGAACGGGAGCGGGGTGAGTACTCGATTATCAATATGGAAATTGTGTCACGGACACGTAGATACTGTATATTCAAAAATACTCATCTAATTCGCATAAGGAAAACAGTAGGAAAAAAGAAACACAATTTCTCGACAGACGAAGAGAGCCAATTCTTATGCATACACACCCGTATGTCTTGAGATATGCGAAACTCGCTGGAGGCCTTAAAGAAAACTTTTGGTGAAAGTTTTAAAATAACACAAAGATCATGCAACTCTGTAAGTGCAACAATACTATCTTAAAAATGGGTATAACATTAAATTGAAGAACATGACTAAGAAAAACATAAGCATAATTTAAGTAAGTCAACTCCCATTGTATTAAATCAGTTTTCGTTCGCAACCGAAACTCGTCTGGAAACATAATTGAAACTGACAGAGAACATCACCGGCAAACAGACTTGTTCGTGTAATTTGGATGTAACGGAACATTTCACTAGGATTTCATAATAATCAAACAAAACACGACAGCTGTACATTTTAAGTGAATCTTTTAAACGAAGACAATTTGAAAATAATCGTTATTGCAATTATTAGTTTTGAATATTTAGTAAAAATGAATAATAGGTGACTAACAAGTAAGTGACAAATAGTTAAAAGTTAAATACTATCTTATTTGATATATATATTTGTTTTATTGATCAGAGAAAAAGTCTGCAAGGATAGACATATTTGGCACTCGGTGCTCCCTGCCTACTCCACAGGACATCTTATGTATTAATACAATAATAATATCTCGGAACTTTCAGAAATGTTCACACATCATATGTACATACATAAATGGAACGATATGAAATTTTCAAGTTGGTACGGTAGTCGAGCATATGAAAGTTGGACTGTCATCTGGTCGAAGACGTTATGGATTATCAGGGCACATTTTCATTGTGCCTGGGAGAGGGAGGGAGAGAAGGGGGCGAGGGTGGGAGGAGGGCGCGGTAATCAGGCCGTCTAGACGCTACTAGCAGCTAGACGAACTACAATTGTATATTGTGTTCCAGGTGAGTCGTGATTTCGAATGCCGCCTCTACATTTTTAAAATTCGAATGTGAGCTATTGTAACGAACTGTTTTACATGCAACTTTGTATGAAAAGGATCTTTTTGTGAGCTTAAGCTTAAGTAAGCTTAACTTATGTCCATTCGGTAAGCGTTGTGAACGTTTACTAGGGACAGTAACTAAGAACTGTCAGTAACGACTTCAAGGAAAAACAAAAAAATGGACACCGGACTAACGAGACAGTCACTAATAACGATATAATTATTGTTATTATTTAAACTAAAACAGCGCAGTTAACAATAATTAACCTGTGATTCGATGCCAGAACTGGTTATTTAACGACGACACAGAACAATAACTCGTAAAGCGTCGGCTATTGTTTCGTCGATATTAGGTATGTTGTGTCGCGTTTCTAACACGGTATTATTGTAGTGAGAACGGCCGGTGTCGTGTTTGTGCGGTAACGCTGACTGATGTTAGGTCACTGTTTAAAAATAATTCCTAGTTAAGTAGTTACTAATATAAAATTTTTGTACACCATTCGCGCTGCAGGACTACTGTTGACATCCTCCGCTCCACTTTGGGGACAGCGCATTAAGTAAAGTCAGTAAGTAAATATAAAAAGTACTGACGTTAATAATGTTCATTTACACGATCCAGCCCAACAAATTTTGTTCCTGTCCGAGCTCTTTCGTGTGCTTTCTTCGCTCTCGAAATATTTAATAGTAAATCACTGAAGTATAAATCACATCGAATTATTTTTCTAAGCGAATCTAAAATCCGTACCTATGCATACCTAATACTAATGCCTGTATTCGTAAGACAAAACATCGCTGAAATGCGCTCGCCTGACCAACGGACCTGTTCGTTTGGTGGTCGATAACTCGATAACGATAACTAGCTGAAACGGATCGATGGTTACGGGTTCGATTTCCAGCCGAAATAATATAGCTAGGGACATAATATGTACGTGTAACAAACGCCTTTGTTGTATAAAATTGCCTATGTATATATGGTATTTTAAATAATCAAAACACAGACATTACACATTTCGAGACGAGACGGATGGCGATGAGAGAGTTGTCAAAACGCATTCATTATTCGGACAAAACTTTTAACATAGCGCATAATATTACACTTGGCAGCTAAATGCTATTGACCTCGTGGCGTTGAAGGTTAATTGAAATATACACAAAAAGCTAACGCGCAGAAACCAAAGTCGAGTAGGTCGTGTTTGTATTAATTTTATGAACACAGATTTAAATCGATCCGTACTTGTATACATAATAATCATAACTGCATATACTATAACCGAGTTTCAATATGTAGGTAATTATATTATAACAAATAAGAAACTAGAAGTGAAATACGTTTTTATACGAGATAACTGCTCGATAAGCGCCTTTATAGTTATTTGTGACAGTACAACATCAGTTTCACAGTAATATACCAAAATGGTGATTGAAAACAGAGTGATGTATGCAAGTATATTTGCACATCGCCTCAACACGATTATGTATTCAGAACATTCCGGATTTAAATCCTTATGTTTAAGAATAAGAGCACGTAAGAGTGAATCGCCCTAACTATAAATGTATTTGAATATCTCATCATCAACCTTACTCAATCCACTGCTGAACATATTCCCCTATCCGCTAAAGTGTTTGATATTAATACGAAAGATAAATAGCTGGAAGAACTAAGACGATTATTATATTGTAGAAGCCAAGTTCAGAAAAGGTAACAAAGAGTGTGTCCACAACTATAAGAATCAAGACAACTACAAAAAAGGTAGAAATGTATATACTACATAATACACATTACATATATGTGTATTGATGAAATAAATATGACGGATGCTTAAAGGTTAAGTTCTCATGGGATTTGTATTACCGTTTAAATTGATAAACGTGTATGCACGACACTTGACGGCATGGGGTCATTGGACAGCCGAAACTATGCCTTAGACAAAACTAAAGTTCTTTCGGACTTAGTTCCGACCACTAAGTTGTACCGCGTGGTCTCTTTGCATACCCGACTGCGACCGACATAACTTTTATTTGAAATATACAACTAAAGTATAGGAAAATTTCGTATAAATCATATGTGACAAAGACATTTTACACCTGAGTATTCAGGCATGCGACCTTCACAACGTGTTCCGAGACTAGCTGTAAGGCTCGCGAAATAAAACAAATTTGCATAGGTGTCCGTCGTCATATGCATAATATAACGGACCCGCTGCTGTTACTACATAGTAACATAATTATTTCTTTTTCTCTTTGTGAAGGATCGAGAATGAAACGAAATTAAATTCCATATATTTTCATTCACTTCCCATTATAGTCATAAATAAAATGTAATCGTACGTCCTTAATATTTACCATACATTATAACGCTTTAGAATTCGAATACAATTTCGTAGCATTCCTTAGAGATTGGAGATTGAAATTTCTTCCAACCTTGTTTAGCGTTCGTTTTTCGAATGTCGCATTCGAACCGTTTATACGAGAATCAAATCAGTTCGTCCGAGGGCGATGTTAGCATTCAATAAGTAGTTTCCAATCCAGCGGCGGACCGCTCCATTCCATCTGTTGCTGCTGCATTCCTATTAATTTCAGTTGTTATTATCGCAGAATATGAAATCAGTGGAGATGCTTTCTACGTAAAGAAAACATTCATTGACTTCGCAATACAAATATGTATATTATACGGTAAGATTCGTAATTCCCAGGACCGGAAGGAGCGGCGTCAATTAGGGGAGGCCTATGTCCAGCAGTAGACATCTAAAGGTTGATGATGAGTAAGACTTTCAAAGATCATGATTAATTTTAAAGGACATCAGTCACTTTATATTTGTGCTTTTATTATTTATTTTATAATGATTAGCTTTCCCTTTAATTCATTAAGTCATAACTTACATGTACAGCAGTTTAAAAACTAGTTGGGCGATCTCGAAAAACGTATTTGAGTTAAATCAGTAGGTACATATATAACTATATATCGTATAATCATGTTTAAAATCGTGTTAAGAGTGTCTAGTAGTCCAGTCTAAATGCATGTCATCCTCGCACGTCGAACGCACATAGCTCACGCTCGCAGTAGACACGGCGGCTAATTCAGATTCAATCACCGCAATATGTGGTAACCGAACCGGTTTGTTAATTAAACAATTTCTATGCATTTGGTACACGCGTCCGATTAACTGCCTCGCGTAATATGTTATATTATACAAATAAACGTAATCATTATAGCTAATGGCCCGACGAACACACAAAGAACACACACTCACGCACACACAAATGTATGTATATTACATTGATTAGCTAATTGACGGAAAATGGTAATTTTAAAATTGCACAATAACGGTGGGAACGACGATTAAATTAAATATTATATTTTTTTTTTATTATCCAACGATTCAACTAACGACAATTCCACGGCTGGTAACAATATACTACTATAATGATAAACGTGACGACTTATGTGTTATTATTTTACAAACATGTCGAGTAAAATTAAACGAAGATCAGGTCACGAGGATGTTGCTATCGTCGTGCACTTGGCGTAATAGCTTTTCAACACATTTAATTGCTCATAGTTAACTAGCATTGGTATTTAGAAGCTGTTTAGCTATTTAGTAGACATGTAAGACAGTCATTGGTAACATCAGTTGAAACTACTAAAATCGTCAGGTAAACCACAGCGCAGGACACATTAGATGGCGTTTGTGTTGCGCATTCGAATACTTTGAATTAAGATACGCATAATTTGCAATCTATGTATCGCTCCAGCGCTATTCATTCGTAATTAATCGGTTAAATTATTTGCTGCCATCACAACACAGTTAAAACGTTCCATGCTTAAATTACGTTTGAAGGTTTCATTATGGAGATAGAACAGTAGAGGTACTCAATGTGTGCCTTGAAGCACTCCTCCTGTGTTAGGGTGTTCGGGAAGCGGCGTGTTTACACGAGGTTATGTTTATGTATGCACGGAGGCATGTGGTTCGGTGTGGTGATACACAGCGCATCACAAACTGGGTCGAGGCGGCGCTCGACTGTGATAAGCCCGACCGCTTTTAAAATGTTATTACAACTCCACTTTGTTCTCTGTCCCGTATAAAAAGCCGCCCACGGTCGCGTTGATTCATTAAAACTTTGTAACGCACGCAATTTAAAATGCATTCATAATATTTATAACATTCTCAGTACCGGGCGATGCAGCTGGTCCGTGAGACTCGTCAACGAGAAGATCTGATGAAAAAGAGCAACACTAGCCGAGCTACGTGGGATCGGATTTGTAGGAGCGTAAACATTGGATTACAGAGAGAGAAACACTCTCGTTATCGTTGGCTGGGCAAATATTAGACGAGTAAATCATTTGGCAACAATTTCCGACGGAACGTATAAGCGTAATTACCCACGTCAACGCGTAAACAAGACGCGACCTCGAACCAGCCCGACGACGACGGCGACGCGGCGCTCGTGCGGCCAAATTCTCTTGGTCTCCCCCCCGCCCGGCCGCGCGTACCGAGCGCACTAATGAAACAATGTGCGCACGTAATGTTATCGCAGATCTCATTAAACTAAATGACCAACGACTATCATCGTCGAGGTATCTCTGTGTGACTCGATCCGAACACTAGGCACGTGTGGCTCGCTATAAAACGGCATATACACTCCACTTTTACTGCGGGCGATCACGCGATCGACACCGACAGCAACAAAGCAGATGGGAGGCTTCTCAGAAACTGTTGCCGCCGCAAAAGTGTATTCTTGTTACGTGTCTGAGAAAGCTTGCACGCGCCGTCGGTTATTGTTTCAGAAAATGTTAGTCTAGACTCAGAACAGATTCAATTTTCAAACAATACTTATGAGGATCACGTATTAAGAGCTTTGGGATTTATGTAGAACCATCGGTTATAAGTGAAATGGTACACATTCAAAGGAAACGCGTCGTCATGATGACAGACGAAGACGTCATCATTACGATGTACACTACTTGCTAATTGTATAACACGCAATATCCATTTGAACTTTTCTAGAACATATTTATTATAGATTTTTCCAATTTATTAATATATATATCTACAGCGTATTTAATGAAATTGTTTAAAACATTTAAGAACTTAAATGTTTATGTGCTCAATTTAAAGTTTAGAATTCAAGTGGAACTGTTGATGAGATCACACAAAGTTAAATCGAAAGATCCAAATCAAATAAAACAGAGGATTGACAGGACACCCGGTACCCGGAAGTTCTTATGTAAACAGAACTGACGTAACGATTTTAATCACGCTCAAAGGGTTTAACAAAGTCATAGCCACTTGTAACTTTCGTAAATTTAAAGTACCTACAGTTAAAAGCATAATGTATATATTTATGTATATTATGTTTAACAAAATATTTAAGTCCGATTTGATATAATCATCGTCGCCAACGACCCTTTTATCGTTCCTCTGTTGGACAAGTACATATACCTTTGCTCAGATAGGAAATTATTAAGGTTAAAGTGTGCTACAGTAGCGGCAATGTGTGAATTTGGAGAGTGCATTTGCTTCGAAATACTTTATATACAGAGAATTTTAACGCCTGTAGTTTTTCTCACGTTCTATTCTTTACCCTTATAGAAAGTGAATATCATGAAGATTATAGAAAAGGATATTTATCTAAAAACTTTGCAAATTCAAAGTTGCCATGATTTAGTCCCCAATTATTATGATCGAAATAACCACTACGTGTTTAATGCACTTCATGTTATTTATCAAGCCCTAATAAGGATTAGTAAAAAAAACTTACCTTCACGCCTGTTTTCTCTGAAAGTGTAGGTAAAGGAGTGTAATACATTCCCGCATCCCGCACACTAGTTACGTTTGTGGATAGTAATGCGTTTAAATAAATACATTGTTCGATCACCACCCATTCGGTTGAGCTTATAGACTTTTCATGAATTTTATAAGCTCTTACGAAGCCTGCAACGCATTGGCCACGAGTATTGCAAATGTCCACAGGTCATTAAACATCAAGTGGACCATCTGCGCTTTTGACAGACTCAATATTAGAAAAATATAGAACACATATAGCACTATTTAACTTAAAACGTCAAATTATATAACTAGAAATGTTATCTATTGAAACACAAAAGGACTATTTTTTATAGCCTGAACAGTAGCAGATGATATCTGCAGCGGATTATATCTCTGTGGATGAGCACGTGAAGTGGCACCGACATTGGCATATCGAGATAACTGCAGCGATATTCTCTGGATGAATTTATTGTATTCAATTTCAATGTTGCTTCATTCTCTCTGAAACGCAAATGTACCTCGTATGTAGATTACAATCTAAATTCAATTACTGTTAACGTTAAACTAATGTTGAAAGAATGTTTTAAAGTGTCAATTAGTTTAATAACCGGTTTGAATATAAACAAAACTGGTAGCGTTCTGTCCATTTTGTACACGGGGTCAAAATATTATTATTATTATTAAATATTGTATTTGATCAGAAGGCTTTCGAAGATACATTAGATGAACGTAACACAAGTAACAATTTTTAATGCACCATCCCAAAATCCTAATGTTTTTAAAGGCGTGTAAAGTTGTCAGCCTAATATTGACCAGAGTTGTAGATTGTAGATAAGAAATTCTCTTTATGAGAGGATTATCCATGCAAAAAAACAAATGGCAAAAACATTAAGGATGAAAATGATATCAATGGTCTGCATGTCCTTGCGCTCCTTCGAAAATCCAAGTAATGAGATTCCAAGAACAATCGTCTCCTATCATCTCATGAAACTTTTAGAAATATGATTAATGATAAACTTTAAGAATATCCATGAACACAACACATACACGCACGCCATTCATGACATTCGCCGACACAACACACAAAGCGTTTAGATGCACACACAGTCTTGTATCCGCGACACACATCGCCCAACCTCTAATAGCAACCGGACGAGAGAAGAAATTAACGGCTTGCGATATTATGTATGCACACTGATGTTACTCAACCGTTCAAGGCCACGAGCCTATGAAAAATTAACGCGTTGAACTCTCCTGAGAGAATAGCGGAACATTTCTAGTAAAAATTTCTATTACTGGCTCTATGGAGTCGAGTTTGACTCTATTCCCGGTGTGTGGCAATAGGCTCAACACTTATTCTATGAGACCTACATGTAAGTAGTGAAATGTGGGAGTATATTACAATCCTCTGGCTACTTCTTCGGGGATTATAGGCGTGATGTTACGTTATAATAAACATTTTTTGCAATATTTCACGAAACCAATCTTTATAATGGTCCGGTCTTGTCAAGATATTTGTTTTTACTTACTAAGTTCGACCTAACGACCTATTGTTCTCTTCAAACAGTCAGCTTAATGTTTCTCAGTACGCAGTCAACTCATATTATTAATACATAATTTTAGTGTCCATCATGTCACAATGTTGATATACGGGATATTGCTCAATATGGTTGTAGCGTCAATATGGTCTCATGGACAACATGAGACAATCAATCAAGTTTAATCGCCCAATCGCTGTTCGATGTAAGTTTCTCACGGGTTCTAAGTTATTCACGTGTTCATATTGCGATGTGAGGAAATCTATTGTAAGCGGAGCTGTGGAGAAATAAAATTTAAATACATCTTGTCATAGTCGATGTTCAACGTCGACGTAATAATATCTGTGACCTTAACTTTTAAATTGAAAACTGGAGATGAGTCATGATGCGAGTGAAGAGTTTGGTAATCAAAGATTGCGCTGTTACGAATTGTCCGTTCTTATATTCTGCAATGGTTGGAATTGGGAAAGACATGTCATAAAACTGTTAGAGATGATGCAGCGAAAAAATGCACCTTGTGCTTATCTGTGAGTAGCAATGTTTGTACGAGTATCAACCTATTACTAACCGTTCCTAAGTATAAATTCAACTCTGACAGTATCGTAAGCAAGATCAACTTTCCATTCGGATGTTCCCAGCGCGCTATAGGATGTTGCGTTCTGTTTGACAGTAAAGTATTATTTTAATTTGACGTAAGGTCTGTTATTGTTTCGTATATACGCATATATGTTTTGTTCTATGAACGCAATGACACGCTCCTATTTGCGAATAGACGTACCCAACCTAGATACCTACATATCGTGCGCCCGCGGCGTTCTTCTTGCAGCTGTAGAGCAAAGGAACGTACCTTGAAAGGCGCCGGGAAGAGCGACGAGGCGTCCGGCTCGGAGGCGTGCGCGTGCGACATTTGGTGCGCGCGCGCCTGCCGCTCGCGCTCTCGGTCGCGCTCGCGGTCGCGCATGTCCCGCGTGTCGCGCGCGTCTCGCTCGCGGCCCGCCCACGCCGCGCCGCCCGCGCCCCCCCCGCCCCCCCCCCCCCCCCCCCCCCCCCCCCCCCCCCCCTCTCTTCCCCCCCCCCCCCCCCCCCCCGCCCGGGCGACAGCATAAAATATAGTTGTGGTTTTGACTTCCCTTCATTTTTTTT
>DWME01007515.1:0-12561 GCA_018244795.1 Parelbella ahira ahira
CTGGAGTGTAGCCGTGCATGGGATGTCGTGCGTCAGTATCCATTTTAGATCTCTCCAAGGAACCGGCTACAGCTCTGTAGTTATAAGTTATATCTGATACTCTGTAAAACTAAAGTCATAACCTATCACCATATGACATACGCTAAAGGTGGTATTACCGGTCCAGGGTAAGCTCCTCGAGGTGGTTGAGGTCGCAGGCGATGTACTCGAGCGCGTTGTCGGTGACGCGCGGGCACCAGCTCAGGTCGAGGCAGCGCAGCCGCGGCAGGTTCTCCGCCAGCAGCTCCACGCCCTCGTCCGTCACCTTGCTGCAGCCGCTCAGCGACAGCACCGTCAGGTTCGGCAGCGAATGGACTGGAACCGCAATACATCATCATGTGTGTACCATCACCCAAGAATAACTGGAAAACATAACACTTATCAAGTGTCTCAGATGTTTACTTTGTTGGTGTAACTTAACTAAATAAACTTACTAACCTCAGGCCTGTACTGCCCAAAGGGGTAGGCAGAGGAGGTCCAACGTTTTACCAATAATAAAAACATAATAAAAATCGTAACAATACATAGTTATGGTGTCTATTTCCCTTACCTATATAGTTATGTTTTCTATTCCCCTTACCTATATTAACGACGCCGTGGTTGGTGAGCTCCCAGCAACTCTGTAATCGCAGCACGCTAAGCGAGGCGCTCTGCTTCGGGGAGAAGTAGCCGAGCGCCGCGTCCGTCACGTGGTACGCCTGGAGGGAAAACTCGTACAGCGACGGCAACAGTTGAGCCACTGCGCCCACCTGCGACCAGATTATTAATAATAATTATAACATATCCAGACAACTCCACACACAGCAATCTGAACCCAAATTAAGCTTTAAGAGAGCTTGTGTGATGGGTACAGGACAGCTGATAAACTACATATACATATATACATAAACAGGTATACTGTTTTTTTCACACACAAATACAGGACAAAAACTTGCGCTCATTGCACCAATGTTAATTCTATGCGGAAATCGAACCCACATCCCTGGCGCAAGTCAGGTTCACTAACCACTGCAACAACAATTTGTTAAATTATCTCATTATTATTGCTGACAAAAATCGAAGTTATATATTAAAAGTGATCATATTGAAGAGAAAGAATTGTCTTTTATCGTTCTTCGATTGAACACAGGATTTCTCTCAGAATGAGACCGCTCAAACCATAGTTAGCTACGGTCAAGACAAGGTTGGTACACTTCGAACGCCGTAGAGAAAACTGATGGAGAATTCTAAGGTGTGCATGTTTCGTCTTATTGTATTCCTTTACCATTGCAGCAAATCAATATATTGAACATTGAACCCCGGACATCCGAAATGAGAGGCTGAATTCTAAATATTTAGGCTGTCACTGTTATTCTAAGCTATCTACATTTATTGTGCAGGCCCATTTTGGTTAAAAGCAAAGTATACTTACGGCCTCGTCAGCAATGTTAATACAGTCGGTAAGCGTAAGTGATACAATCCTCGGAGTTAAACATGCCCACAAGCCAGCCTCGGTTATTTCATTGCAACCGGTTAGTTCTAGTTCAAATAAAACCTAAAATAAATAGTTAATTAGACTGAATGTATTTCTATACATTGACTTGTATTTTTTACTAGTATTAGTATTATTAGGCAGTTTACACACCTGCAGATGATCCAAAATAGCTTCCAAGCCTCGATCTGTTATAGTGCAGCCTTTTAAACCGATCGCATGTATATGAGTGGCCGATAGAGGGAATTGTCTAATGAATTCGTTTATATCGTCATCGGTTGCGGAAATTAAAACTACACCCCGAATGCCTCTCCTGACCACCGAGCTGTAGAACCTTTGCATGCAGCAGCCGGACGCGGTGCGAATCTCGCGGCAGTCCACCACCGCTGTGAGCCCGATCCACCACCGCGTCGACGAGTACAGCACGTCGCGCCACTTGGTGCACACCTGCGCCAGGGTCGCGCGCTCGTTGGAGTTGAAGTACAGGAAGAACTTTTCGAGGAAGCGTTCTTCTAATATAAACTGTGCCCAAACGAGCGGTCTCGGCGAGGGCCGGCGGCGGCGGGGCACGCGCGGCGCCGCGGCGGCTGGCGGCGCGGGCCCGCACAGCGCGCTGGCCACGCGCTCCACGACGCCGGGCGAGCGCTTGCGGCCGCGCAGCCCTAGCCCTGTGATGCGCCGCGACAGCTCGGCCGACGCACGCTCTACCACGCCCTGCGCCGACACTGACGACATCTTCACCTTGACGCGACGAATGGCGTCCGCCGGCCGCCCGCCGCCAGAGCTCGCGCCGCCAGCCCCGTGCTCGCAGCCCGCCACTGCGCTACTGCCAATTAACTACTTTTAACACTACAACTAATATAATCACCTAGTAAAATCTATGGAACGTTAAACAAATCAGGTTTGAACCCAGGTTTACTCTCAGTTTGAAAATGGTTTAAGCTATTGTTTGACACTTTTTATCACATTAAAGTTCAGTTTGTCTTTACAAAAAACAAATATTAATGTGTGAAATCGCTTCATGAACATACAACATTGATTTAACATTAAAACCTCAAAAATAAAGTTCAAAAATATTACATTAGTAATAAAATATAATATAAATGGAATAAACACAGATATATAATAAAGGATTTAATAAATTATATAATAATATCACATTTAACAAACAAATCATTTTAACACAACCCACACACAAACAATAAGTACACATACCAATAATTATTGTCCAGTCTTTAATACATTGTTCTCAACAAAGTTATAACATATATTTTTACTTTTGAAAATAAAGAACAAAGAAAATATAAGTAACAAATGAAAAACACAAGTTAGTTAATGTAATTTTTATATTTTAAATAGTTACTATAAAATAATGTAATTCATTTATGGGATACTGAAAATTTTCAATGTTATTTAGTAATTCAGAAGAGAATACAATCTAAATATTGATTGTATTAGGTAAAAATAGTGACAACAGTTGTTCATAATGAGGAAAATCCACCATGGAAATATTATTTGATGTTTACACTTGTATTATTATACAATTGTATTATTTTTATTTCTACCTATTAGCCTTTAAAGTTAATTTTACCCTGTTGTAACCCTATTGTTACATACTAGCCCAATATTTTTTAAGTCTTTACATCATGTCTTTTGTCATCATTGTCAGAGGGCAAAGGATTTATTTATATGAATTCTACTTTTAAAACTTTCTTGACAGTTTTACCTGACATGTTGTCTAACAATTATATTAATAATGGTATGAAAGTTTTAGAAGATGAATTATTGACTGTAAACAGCCATTATATTCTTATTAGACTCATTTTGTGGGTCTGAGATACATAGACAAAAATTTGGCACTAAAAGTACAATTTGTTTATGCTATTAGTATACTTGGAACTGACAGAAAATAAAAAGACCCAGTTAATTTTTATAGTGATAGTAATAAACCTTGAATGTATGGTTACATATTTAAAACAGATTATTTTTTATGCACATCTGTAAAACATAACCTATGTAAAGGTTTGCAATTCTAAATTAACTTGAGCTTATTTTAATTTCTACATGTTTAGCTACTTTTTCTTACCTTAAATAACAAATAATTTTAAATTAATAGGCACCATAGCTAAGTAATAATATTTAGCAAGAATTAAAAGTAACATACAACATCCAAATTCTATTTGTTTGTATTTGTTTTTTTTTTAAGTTTAATTAAAAACAATTTTTCTTTTCATATAATACAGAACTAAAAATAATTACTTTCAGGCAAATTACATGAACTTTTATATTTCGTTATATCAATACTTATAAAATTGATGTTTTAAAAACGTTACAATAAAAAGAAACTTAATTAATGTGAAACAAGACAAATTTTCAAAAAGTTTTAAGTCTTTTCTTTAGGAAAAAATATAATAAATCATTAGAAATATAAAGAAAATCGATTCTGTTTCATACGTACCTATAAACTAGCGATTGTAGTTAAAATCACCATAATTATTGTTAATTTCGAATATTACACTTGTGTTATATTTTTTATAATTCACCATGAGAAGTATTTAATCATTGAAATAGCCCTAAAGTTAAAAATAAACCTTATATTACGAAAAATGACACTGTCAGCTTAGAAAACTCTGCCACTGCCAATGCTACCACAGTGACGTCAAACTCATTCTATTGTTTTCTACAGATACAGGCAAAGACAAAGACAATAACTCAGTATAAGATTTTTGCATTGACACCCAGCTATTTTGCTAACTTACAGGTAAGCAATGCCTGCAGGATGTAAATGTGTTGCATAATTAACAGGTTAATCAATGATAAAAGTCAGACATTACTGTAGTATTTTGTTTTAACATAATCTATTGGGATTTAATGATGTTCATAAAATTTTTAAACAATAGATGGAATCTTTAATATTCTATTCATTTAGCACTATAGTCCTGAAATAATGTCAAAACACTCATAGATTCAGTATTTGAAATTGACATCTCGCAATGTGCGCAAGGTATCAGCCGTATCAGACAACCTAAACAACTAACGGTTGTTTCTTAGACAATCTTTAGAACTAAAAAATTTCAGTTGCTAGTTCGTGTAAGATACCTTGCTCAAAAATTGGAAGAAATTAAAGTCATCCTATGTAAATATGGACTTCTTAGAAACAATACCGGTGGCGTTTAAGGAAATTTCACCAAATCATAACACTCCAGATAAATGGAAAGAAATCGTACTAAATACAGGTAGTAATTAACGTTAAATGTACAATTTTCATGTGAAACCTCCTTTTTCTTTCTTAGTCAGTAATACTTTGAAATCCAAACACTTGGATCGGTGCAAGAGATACACCATGATCAAATGTTACTTGTTTTGTCTCATGTTTCAATAATGAAATAGTGATAAAAATATGTCTTGTTCCAGGCGGTACTCACAGCACCTTACAAGACATAAAGCTACCTCAAAAAGCTGGTGGATATTGGTACAGAGACTCACCAAAGGCTAACACAAGAAATAGATTTATTTACTGGTATGTATATAAAAGAAAGTGTAAGGGGTTTCAAGGTCTGTCTTTGGAGCCCAAGCCGATGTCACCTGCCCATGGTGCTCACTGTACAACAGATCTGTACAACATGCCATTTGTACAACAGATGTGGTTTGTGCCGACTGTCTGATTGCAGTATTGCACAAACTCTATATGAACAGGTCAATGCCCTGGCAACTGATGAGCAGCGCTATCTAGCTCTGATCTTTTACCAACATACCCATTGTTGGGACTGTGGTCAAAAATTTCTTGGAACAAACCTATGTCGAGCAGATGACTGTCACAGTGTAATGATATGGTGTGATTGATCAAATATATTAAGCAAGTATATTATTTTAATCATTTACATAACTGATTTTAACTCTACAGGCAGACTACAAGTGATGCTATTGAGCTGTCCGAGGCCTCATTGGATGTCAACCTAACCAATGCAAACCTTAGATGTAAGGTTGCTCCAGGAACTCCTCCGCTGAACAATTTATCAGTTTATGAGAGGTTTGCGACACAAGAAGTGGTTATTTTAGCGGCAACTGTATCATCAGTTCATAGATTAGTGTTTCCACATCCAGAAACAACAGACAGAAAGGTACTATGTACAGGTATATTACTAATTAATTTAATAATAGATTCTTTCTGTGGCAGTTCAGTATTCATAATTGTATGATATATGAATCTAATTGTGCTTGTCCAGAACATTGTGAAGAGACATAATTATCCAAAGATATACTTTAGCTGGAGACAGTGTCTTGGTAAACCTAGCGTAGGACACCCTCCAGCTAGGTGGAGTGACGATATACGCAAAGTGGCTATTAGTGGTTGGATTTGAACAGCTGAAGGAGTTCATTGGTGTGCTACTGGACTGGCCTATGTCCAGCAGTGTAGCAGTCCACATACTTTATCTATAATTTATATCTTTAATGGTATCTAATGGAAAGATATTTGTATAACAGTAGTGCAATACTTATTCACAACCTTTAATCATGTAAGGGAGAGAGTGTTTAGACCTATCTTTATTATTACAGTCCGAAATCATTTATGTAGCTCCATTAATCTACCTTAGTTGTAAAAATCATACTCACAGTACAGTGTTAAATTCCAACTGAAGCTGACGTTATATTTTATGCAAGTGTAATGTTATATTAAATAATATATTTAAGACAAGATTGGATCGGCAACCATCTATCTATTAATAATACTATACATGTTTTATCACATACCAAAATCAAAGGATCATTTATATATAAATAAAAATTAAAAAGTGAAGTCAACAATTTAGTGAGTGATTTCTTCCAGACAACCACTTTCATTAACAAAGCAGACACACTGCTGCATTAAAGCTTATGATAATAACTACTCTTTGTTTCAGTCTTTTGGCTCTGCAAGTAATGTGTCAACGTCAATATTTCATGACACCAGTGCTATAAATATTCCACACAATTATTACATCCTTACACAGTACTCAAATCCAAGTAAGTATCTAAAGTCCTATCTACTTTTAATTAAAAATGTGTAAATTTACTCTTCGAAATTTCTAACTGGATATTCATGATTACATTCATATACCTTTGATGTCAGAGTCAAGGTAAATATGTATAATTTCTTTATTGTAGTTACTTTAGCTAGTTTTGTTAGTTTATTGAGTATATCTATCTCAGTAGTGGTGTTTATGTGAGCAAATGAGCAAAATCCGATAGTAAATAGTCACTGTCACTAATGAGGATTAGAACAGATTAAAAATAGTTAAAATTCTCATCGCCACAGATCTTCGAAGGGTCATCATCAGCCTATCTCAGTCCACTGCTGGACATAGGTCTCCCTCAATGAGCGCCACCGCGCCTTGTCCTCGTCTTTGAAGGATACAGATAATTAATTTATTAAAAATTGAAATAGCCTGACTGTATTCTCATATTTAATCTTATAGATACAGGAGTCGCCCACTCATGTGCGTCAATGCTGCGCGACAATGGGGAAGCGGTGTTTGCACTGGCGTTCAGCCATGGTGGTGATGGTGGGTTGCTGTTGGTGAAGCTGCCTATCACGGGTTCAGCAGTAACAACAATCCTAAAGAGAGAATCAACTGTCCCTAGATTTTTATCAGGAATCACCGGAGCCTTAAGGTAGATTTAATTAAAAGCCTATTTCATTTAAAGTCTTATGTCATTACCTGTTAAAATAAGTTGGGAAAGAGATGTACATATTATAGTACATATTATATTACATAAATGTATTTCATATAGCCAATAAATAAAAAACATTTTTTACAACTGTTCTATCTATTGAATGCTGTTTGACAAGTGAGATCAAATCCTGAGAGCTATACACTATGAATAAAGATTATATATCAAATGGAGCATTTGGTCTGGTGTTCCATAGGGGCAAAAGCAGTACCGACTGTGCAGAGCCATATGGTGTGGTGGTGGCGCGCGGTGCCGCAGTGGCGCTGTGCGGCGACGCGTGCCTGCGCGCCTGGTTGCTGGATGAGGGCGGAGCGCCTGCTGCCGTGTCTGCACCACTGTCTCACACCACGCAAAAACCCAAACCACCTCGTAAGTTGCCTATCATATTATTTTTACTCAGAAACAGCACTGATGACCACTGATTGAATCCAAGTATTCTTTGACGTCGTTAAAAGCTGAACTTAGATCTAAAGCAAGTTTGTTGTTGTATAGAAAAAACTTTACACAGTTAAAAAAAAATTAAAACAAGGACTTAGTTTCAAATCTTTTCATCCTCATTATCAACTTTTTTTTCATTTTCTTTGACTTGTGAAATTATTTGTAGCCCATGGCCACATGTTGCAAACTGCACCTGGGAGCGACGGGAGCATCATGCTAGTGGCATACCTCTCATTTCCCAACGAATGCGAGTTTGTTGTGATCAAAATGGTCAACGAAAGTGCTGGCGCCATTAAGTTCACACCGATTTGTCATATTTTTGGACCACAGGTATGCAGGAATACATTTTGTTTCAAATCAATACAATTATGTACTCGTATATTCGCGATTATATATTATAGAACATAATTTTTTTTAAGTTGGATCTCTTGGATTATACCATCGGATACGGTGATGGCGATCACGTTATTTGGGCGCTGTGGAGTCAACCAGATGGGGATGCAGTTATAACAAGTAAATAAATATTAGTTTTGTTTTATTAGTGAGTTTCGCCGTAGTAAAATATTGGTAAACTTAACTACTATTTTGTGAATAAAAAAACTACGCAAGTTATTGGCATCTAATTTCTTACAACAATTATTGCCGCGTCAACAGTTCTAATGCCAGATTTAGATATGGAATGTTTAGCACTTTCGGTGCATGCACCATTTATTATGTACATAATTTGTAAAGCTCTAAAGTAATAACTTTATTTATCTTTACCAATCGCTATATCTATTGCTCGAATTTTTGTATTGTCTGCGATGGTAAGCCTGACGAGTTGAAACAAGTGCAACGCGCTTGTCCAACGTGATATGTGCAGTTTGCCGTGTTTAATTAGAACGATGTGCGGTACCTGTGTGTGGTGTGCGCAGCGAGCGGCGTGGGCCCGGAGGCGCGCTGGCGCGGCGTGCAGGCGGCCGCGCGCGCGCCGCCGCTGCCGCCGCTCGCCTCGCACCAGCAGTACCGCGAGCGGCTGCTGGCGCCCGGCCTCTTCCCGCCCGCGCTCATCACCAAGGCGCTACACGTAAGTCATTTCCACCAATCGTTATAATTGGCGCTGAATTGGACTATGTTGCTAGTAATTATAAAAAATATACTTCAAATATTACTGACTCAAGTCATATTGTAGATGTCGGGTTTTTTTTCCGAATCCATGAGTCATGCACAATGTTACTAACTGGCAGAAGTATTGTGGCTGTACGGGCACATTTAACATATTTTGACTAGTACTGCAGAAGTTCTTAAAGTTTTGATTGGTTACAATTTTTTTTTGGATTAAACTAATTTTAAGTTATGTTTACGTGTACTTATAAATGGTTTAAAATGAAGTGAGTGCGGCTCCGTGCGTAGATTTACCGGCGCACGTGGGGCGGCGCGGAGGGCGCGGCGGGCGCGGAGGGCGAGCTGGGCGAGGCGTGCGCGGCCGCCGTGCAGGCGCGCCTGCGCTCGCTGGCGGCGCGCGTGCCCGCGCCCGACCACGCGCATCTCATGCACAAGTACACAGCCTTGTATTACTCTTCTCTACACCTTGTGTTGGTACACATGTTGTGTATACACTTTGTATACACGTTTTGTTGGTACGACTAAGTAGCTTTAACTAACGACGACTTGCAGCAGATGCCTTGCAAGAAGTTGTGCTCTGCGGCCCTCAAACGGAGCATGACTACAAAGCTGAGCAGTTTAGCAGTGGACTGGATAGGCTAATGATGATCATGATGATGATGATAATGTTGTGATAGTTAGTCATTTTGAATACGGACCTATCACTAATGCAATATATGTATTATATGTATTGTAGATAAAAAAAACGTGTATAACATTGCCTTACAGATGTTGGTCGGACTTGTACAGCTGGTGCATGCAATACATGGAAGGCTTGCAGAAGCCACTGGGTCTAATGGTATCTCAACATGTAAGTGTATATTTAATGCAGCATTAAATATCACCAGACCGTCTGGCGACCTGAACAAGACAGTGGAAATCTGCTTGAATCGGAAGGCCCAGGACCGGAAGAACTGGCGCCGATTAGGGAGGCCTACGTCCAGCGGTGGAAATCTAGAGGCTGACAACGATGATGATGATTAAATATTACAATTACAGTTATTAATAGGTTTTGCTATGAAAAAAGTATGTAAAACAACTTTACTACAGCACACTGGTATGCAATTATAGAATTTTATGTAACTCTTTTATTGTTTTACCGTCGAATAAGTCTCTTAAAATGAGAAGATTAAGGCCATCCACGTGAAGTCGCATTTAAGTCAGTCATGCCGATTAAGTGCGTGTTGGCACTTAAAGGCATACATTAATAAAATGGGAAGGTTAGCTAGTAAGAGGAGTAAAGAAGCTACATGTGCGTGGTGGTGGCAGAAGGGCGCGGGGTGGTGGTGCGCGGTGCTGCGGCGCTGCGGCGTGTCGCTGGTGCGCGCGCTGGAGCCCGTGGAGCGCGCCATGCTGGCCCGCGAGCGCGCCCACTTCAGCGACGCCGACGGTCAGCTCCACTCGCCACTTTCAGTGCCCTACAGACTATTTTGGTTTATCTTTTTTAAAAGGATCGAGGGAAATAAATATTATTTTCTTAAAATGGTACAATATTGCACTTGAAATGTAGAACTCATCTTATATAAAATATGCTGTAGATGTAGTGCGATACATGCACCCTGTATGTGAGCGAGTGCGAGTGTGTGGTGTGGTGTGGCAGGCTGGGCGGAGGCGGGCGGGCTGTCGGCGGGCGCGCGGCGCGTGGTGGCGGCGGGCGCGGCGTGGGAGCGCGGCGCCGCGGGCGCGGCCGAGCTGGAGCGGCGGCTGTTCGCGTGCGCGGCGCCGCAGCACCGCCTGCTGCCGCGCCTGCTGCACCTGCTGCTGGCGCCGCCCACGGACGCGCGCGACGACCACGCGCAGCCCTCGCCGGTACTCGCGCCGTGCACTTCGCACCGTGCCATTTTCAAAAAATATTTCGTTAAAGTCAATTATATACTCGTATTTCGTCGACTCTTGCTTTCCATCTAGGTATAAGATTTTTTGGGTGAATTCTAATGATTGTTTTCATTGTAATCATTTTCACTACATTAATTTATCTTGTCACTTCTTATCGATCTTGTATAACCATTATTTCATTTGTTTTTTTTAATTATTGTAGATAATGACACCTCAACAAATAGACGAGCTGTCATCCATTTTGGAACCGATCAAAGATCTCCAAAGCGCAGTTCTTGAATTAAACGACGCACTGAGGCTGGACGTACCAGAAATCGATACGTCAAAGAGTAAGTCTTATTTCCAACACTTAAACGCTCTTAAGATGAACAAATTTTTACACGCAAATTGTTGATTTATAACTCGCAGAAATTACCTACGCACTTCGTTATGATGGACGCATCGAAAGCGAAAGTGGTAAGCATTAGTATATGGAGTCAGGTGACAAGAGGGGAACCACATTCGTTACAAGTGCTAAGTCGATTTCTACGTGTTGTATCTTTGTTTAAAAGATATTAGTGCATCATTGGTTGTGCTTAAGTTTTTGGTTTTTATAGTTTTCCAAAAATACGCTACTTATCGTACGTATATCTCACACGCAGGTGACGACGATGACAACAACGAGTATGACAACTTATTCGCCAGCGATTTAGGAGTGGCAATCGTCACTGAATCCATACGTCAAATGGCGGAGATAAGGTCAGTTGTCTACATGGTTTAATTTGTGTATATATAAATAATCAACATTTGTCTGAAATTTTTGGTAATGATTTGAATAAAATTTGTTTCAATCTTATCTTTGAATTGTTCGATAGATCGTTTTCTTAGTCTTAAAGTAACAACGTTCATGGCACGTTTGAGTTCACTGGACTTTGTCTCCCAGGATTTAATAAACATCTGCTAACTGACAGGGCATCGACAAGGCATACAGAATATAACTTTACAAAGTGTACTGTTAGATGAGGGCCCGTCGACCGCTGTAGGCACAAGTGGTCGGGCGCAGTAGTATTGGCACGCGGCGGTGTGCGCAGGTCGCGCGTGGTGCGCGGCGCGCTGGCGGCGCTGGGCGCGGCGCGCGGCGCGGGCGGCGTGCCCGGCGCCGGCCACTGCGCCGTGCACTGGCAGGCCTACCGCGCGCTGCTCTGGCTGCGCGCCGCCACGCTCGCGCCCAAGTACGCACGCCGCACTTTGCGCACCCTACCATCCCTACCAAACCACATTCCTCCTACCTGCCGTACCTGCTGTCTACTCCGCCTACATTTGTATCACTCTTTTAAACTTCCATGTATTCGATGTCGTGTGCTAGCTAGTTAAATTTATAATGTCAAAACAGGCAGTATATGAACAAATAGGAGCTAAAAGAAGCGACGTGTCCAACAATGGAAGGATATTGACGGTCGGTGATAATTATAATATTATTCAAAATGTCACTAAATATACGTTTATTGTATTTGAAATGAACTATGAAACAATAAGGTGTTTAACACACTACCAAATTCGTTATAGTTGAAATTGATATTAAAAATTAAATTGTTCTTTTTTTTATTTGGCTCACAAATTGAATGGAACACTACTTAACAAATTACATATTAAAATATTTAAGACATGCAGTGTTCATTCTAAAAAACAGTGAATACGCCAAAGAAATGATAACATGTTCAGTTAATCATCAGATCAGTTCAGCCATTCGATTTATTCAAGTTAATATTCCTTTAAAATAATATATGATCTTTTACTCATCAATAATTTAATCCGCTTGTTGTCACTAAGTTATATAAAGTATATAAATGTAACAGGACGGCGGGTTCCTCGGAATCGTTCCGGCTGAAGTTGAGCGCGCTGGGCATGGAGGCGGCGGAGCGCGAGGTCGGCGGCGCGGGCGG
>DWME01007516.1:0-12561 GCA_018244795.1 Parelbella ahira ahira
GATCATGTTGTCCTTACTTCGGCCAACGCGGGTCCGCAGGCGGTTTAGGGACTTCCAAACCGGCCAAGGCAACTTATAGAATAGGTATTGATATTCAAATGACTTAATTTCATAAGCAAATACATGTTGTGTATTTCCATAATCATCATCAAATGCGTTAATATTCGTTACTGGACCTGGACCCCCTATCAGAATGAGAATGGGTAAGGATTATGATCTGCCACGTTGGCCAAATTCAGGTTGGTAAATTTCACACCCCTAAGAGATCATTTTGAAGAACTATGATAGATGTAGGTACGCTTCCTTGCGGGGTTGTCTTTGATAGTTAATCAAATATCATATTTTAATGTTTAAAACGCAAATATTTGTCTATAGAAGTACACTTCAAGATTTGATCTAAGCGCTCGAGGCCTGCTATTCAGTTAAAAAAAATCTCAGCCAGACTAAACTAAAATCGGACACTGTCTCATTATTTTTATTTTATGTCACTTTTGGTACGGATTTCTTTTAATTTTGAAGTAGAAACACTAAAACGAAATACGCTTTATACATGTTAGACGCGCTGATTTTCCTGTTACTTGCAGGAAACTGGACAGATTTTTATCCGTTTGTAGGAGCTTAGTCACCGTGGGATATTAACTGGTGGTTAAATAAATAACATTTTTGTAAATAATACTATTTTTTTATTTTTAGTTCGAATGAAGAAGAAACGGTATAATGAAATAGAAAAAAAATACTAGTGCTATTAATAAGCTAGCTAGTAATATTTATGGCTAACTTTGAATCATTGGCAAAAATTTAATTTAGGTTGTTCAAAAAAATTCGTACTCGGCTGTTTAAATTGAAAAACAAAAATACGCCTCAACACCATTAAAAACCAATTCATCTATCTAAATAAACGCACGGAGAAATGTCAAAGAAATGGCAAACAGAAACAGTCGTTAAATGTCATCCCGCGTAAACGCGTCGTGATCGCGACGTGACCGCGACGCGACCACGCCGCGACCGCGACGGGCCACGAGGTGATAACGGGAACCGTCCGCGAACATACAGCGAAACGTGACTCGGAGGTACGTGGCGCTTGCCGTCTGTGACGCGTCTAGACGAAATTATAACGGAATATCGCGTCGTTTAAGCGGTGTCATCTTAATGGTGGACAATGGAGTGGGGTTCCACTTGAAAACTATGATTTTAATTTGCTTTTTAACAATACCATGTAGTCGTGACGGGTGTATCAGTTCTAATCCAGGCAAGATGCAGGCATTAAACGAAAAGATTGATGTATGTATATCATGTTTTCTATCTAGGGCTCTTAAAGAGGTCAGCAGAAAGAGCAAAATATCTCTACCCTTGCAGACCTGACATGCTTCCTACTTCGTAAAGGACGCGTCGTGATGATACAACAATAATTATGATAACAATAATATAACGCAAATCGATTTACAATTCGCATTATTTTTAATCTGTTTGTTATTAGTCTAATAGTAATTTATATTGAATATTGTCTCTGTATGTTTCATCACTGTGTGGGCTACCTCTGTGCCGCCGCGACTTATGATCTCATTCACCGCTATCGTGGACTTACGTAACCGAACTTGAACTTGATTCCGTTCCTGTACTCGTTGTAATAAGTGTTGTTTGTCGCTTATTTCGTTTGACATATATTTATAAAGTAACATCACGCCGATATTTACTCGAAAATGTAGGCAGTGGACTTACAGTACTCCTACTTTATTCCTACTCCTATTATGTTATACCTGTCATGTAATAAGGTATGAGCATATCAAATTAACTAATTAATTTATGTTAAATAATACGTATTAACCTGGAATACATTGCTATATTTTTTTCATCATCATAAATCCTTTAATCGGTCTACTACTGGACACACGTCTCTCAGATTGGGAAGCAATAAGGCCAAGTGCGATAGAATTTACACGGCTTTGCCATATGCAAATATGTATTTTTTAACTATATGATAGTCTAGCGTTTGGTCGGAATCCGTTCCGAAAGAAAGCACAAACGCTTAAAATGTAACACGCTTACCTCGGAAACGTCTATTTCATTCTTTCTTTGAAGAGAAAATGAAAACATGTAATATTCCTTATATTATATCTGAACGAGGCAATGCTGGACTTTATAACATTCATTCGATAATCAGCGTAGGTATATTAATGTCTTAACTCTTGTAACTATGTATTAAATATTCAATAGGCTTATTAAGATAACAAGAAGCGCTATCGCGCCCTGTCTTCGGCTTGTGGCATCCAGTATCCGTCTGTAGCCTTTCGCAGAAAGAAAATGTATTTATTTTTTGCCTTTTTATCTGCGATAATTTAATATGCAATACAGAATTTTAAAGTAACTTTTAACTTATACACTATATTTAAAATAACTTTTAATTTGAATAAACATAATAAATTTCAATGTCTACACTAACATTTGGAACACTCGGATATAGTTTTCATTTCCAAAGACAGAATCGCGTTTATCACAATTATGATTTAGTGTTATTTATTTAAACAGTCTCTGCAGTGAATTAGTCTGTGGCGTCGCTGCGGGCGTCGATACTAGAGTATGATTTCATCTTAAGGTATCTGTCATACAATTAGTGTTAAAAGAACGAATTCGCTTCAATTATTTAATTCGCCAATCTACTGTGCTCTGTTAGCTTTCAAATCATTCGTGTTCTTAACATATTTATATTTATTTCATTGTATCAAATTTGTTCTAAGTATTCGTGTCGATCTTTGAAATCAAATATACTAAATTCCATAACCTGGTGTACTGTATTTCATTAATGAATTCGTAATCAACACCAATTCGTCAATCGCTCTACTGTTGAACATAGGGATATCCTTGGAATAGCAAGGGTTAAGGCTGCCATGCTCACCTAACACAGTTTGTCTTATGTCAAACGCCCCAGAAAACATTATGTAGAGTTCTAAACCGTGTACATTTTCACACGATGTCTGCCCTCGTCGTTACAGCAAGTGATATTCAATCTTTAAACCGTACATAACTCTGTAAAGTTAGATGAGGCTGCCAGGACTTGAACCGCAAACCTCCGAAGTGGGAGACTGAAATCTGAACCACTAGACTATCACTGCTACGATAAAACTTAAAAGTTTATTTAATTGGACTCTAATACAGGAGATAATATAAAGTGTTGAATGTCGTAGAATTACATCAGGTTAGTAAGGATAGAAATATTTGGCACCCTGCGTTCTCGGCTTACACCGTAAGACAACTGATATGATGGCATAATATTGGAATGAGGTTTATACCATCTGGTTACAGTTTCTACTTTGATATTACTTTATTAATCTTACTAAGTATACTAGTTATAGTATACTAGTTATAGTGTCTTACCAAAATCTAATCCTAACTCTACGTTGCATTAGTACGCTCTAACTCCTATTACTAGATTTTTGTTTCATTTATATTTAAGGTGTCTAGAAGAGATTGTTTAGCGCTAATAACACCTTTTTACCTCTAGTATTTACATAATCATTCGTATTCGGATAATAAATATCTTTTAAATAATTTGCCAATAATCCTTCAAACATTAAACAATCTTATTACATTCAAAATATTTTTCAAGTATGTGTCGATACTCCCTCAAACATTTATGCACTCTTGTCATAATAAAAGTATTTTTCAAGAATGTGTCGCTACTCCCTCAAACGTTAAGCATTGTTAACGACACCCAAGCCGTGTCACCGCTCGAAACCGTTCCAATTTTTATTATCTCAGTCTAACCATAAATGATTTTAAAACATAAATTAACTGTAACTCAATCACAAACAAACGATCATTATCCTCTTGTATTGTGTATTTAATATTTAATTTCATTTATTATTAGATAATTTGTTGGACGTAAAAAATAGATATAAAAGTATGTACTATTTATATGTAAATATATAATTCATCATCAGCTGTCTAGTTATTATAATATAGATTTTCGCATACTTTAAGATCAGATGGGCATGTGTGGAGACATTTAAAAAAAATATTCATATTAATTTATTTTTCTTCTACCGTCTAAGTTAAGACGGCTGTAAAAATCACCGATAAATAATAACCAAAAATGATTTTTACAGAGGATATAATATATGTGTTCAGAAACACTAGACGCCGGTGGGTGTTAGTTTGTAAATAGCTCGCGGTGAGTGCGACAAGTGCTTGTTACGTTATGTAAGCGAACTTGAACCAGCTCGAAAGTAAGTGTGTGTGCATTTTTATTCAAATCGCGTATTGTTCCACTTGCGCCGTGGCGGCGACGACACCAATTTAGTATGTTACATAAGCAACAAGTATTATCGCGTTGGATGAGCGGAAAGTTCAAAAGTTCAACGGTATTGTAAATTAATTCTTAGTGCGTTTTTCAATATTTTCATATCGTCAGGCCAGCTACCTTATGACGTTGGTAGGAAACCTCGAGTGCCCAATTTATTTTTACAGCTTTATACTATTTAGAGATGATACAATTATCATTTTTATCAACTCAATATATTATATTATTTATAATATTTTAATGACTGCCTCGTTGGTCGAGGTTTCTAGTAGCGACTCGAAGTCTGGAACTGTTCCCGGTGTATGGCGATATGTTCACCATCTATTTCATGGGACGTAAAACGTAATTGGTGAAACGTGGAACCGTACTACACTCCTCTGCCTGCCCATTCGGAGACTACAGGCGTGATTTTACGTTAACGGTATTTTATTACAAGGTAAATTAAATAAATGAGAACATTTATCTCTGTCATTTCTTACGAAGAATATTAATTGAATTTACTTAAGCATATGATAAACCAGTTTATTTGCCTACAATAGCTTTATTTAGTTTCAAAATATTTTGACTGACACATTTGGTTTTTAAAAAAGATGCTATTAAGATAAACACCTTACGGGATGTTTTAGCCGGATTGGAACAAAAACTTTGACGTGCTAATTTCGAAAACATATCATAATTTAGATAAATACCTAGATAACCTAGCCGCAAATTAGTCTAGATCTTAGCCACGCCTCTAACCTTTGCTAAAGAATAAAAACCCATTATTATTTTAATATATTTAAAATGTTTTTCGTTCAATAAAAAGTTTTATTTGCTTGTAATTAAGAATATAAATTACATAAATATTTTGATGGCAGTTAAAGTATTTTTTACTGCTGCAGATTTAGCCGTGATCTATTAAATATAAGACGTAACACATAATTACTGTCTTACACAGCGTGTTGCGTACTTGTAAATATTTTGAAATAAAATTAGGTAGGTATCCTAATTTGTGTTAAACAATTTTTTTTTATTTCTTACTACTTCACTAGTCTTTAGATATACTTCGTATAAATTTTTCTTCACTGTGTACGCTTCCTGAAGTTCAAATAAAACCTGGCACATGAGAACATTACTATCCTTAAAAAATAAAATTTATAATTCTATGAAACATTTCAGAAACCGATACAAATGTACATTCAAAATATATACTTTGATTAAAAATCAAAATTATAATCTAATATCCAATAGGTTTTGCGGTGTACAGGGAACTGCTGCGATTTTAAACGCATCACCCTGTATACAGGAACAATATCTAACAATCTCGATTGGCGTAACGTGCAGATTGCTGATAACTTTATCGTTGTGGGCGGGACACACCAGCTTTAATTGCTTAATTTCTCAGTTAAAATCTTATTTGGGTTATTCCTGGATCGTTCAGCGGAACAAAGCCGCCAAACGTGACAGTAATTAATAATTATTATTGATTATTGTCAAATTTCATTAGTTACTGTCTTATTTGTCATAATTACTTATTGCGTTAGAGCAATTATACTTTATTACAAACAATTGGCCACATAAGTGGCAATAAATACAGAAGGTAAGCTGCGCCAGCGCGGTCAACAATGACCTTGAGCCTGTTCAGTTTGAGATATGACATGTATGGAATAATGGAACTATGTATAATAATAATATCCTGAGACATGCGATCTGATCCAGGTAGCTTCAAGAAAGCTTGCGCTGTGGTAACCGGATGCCTGATAAACTATATACATATAAATGTATACTTATATAGATATTTTTACACCCAGACACAACAAATACTTGGGCTCATCACGTAAATATTTATTATGGGCGGGAATCGAACCCACGACCCCAGCACAACAGTCAGGTTCACTAAGCACTGCACCAACGGGCCAGTTGAACGATAAAAGATATCGATGAAAATGAAGACAGTATTATACAATCTCAATAAAAATTGATCTGATGTGAATTACATCTAATGCGTCCCTTGTATGAATACACTACCAAGCAGTACTAGATATGATAATAAATAGAGTGTATAATAAATGTGGGCTCCACTACGAGCATTAGCGTTACGTATGTTGCATTCAAGGCTCGATAATACCTACAAACGAATGTGAGGCTTAAACGAGTGCTTCAAGTATAGCTTCAATGGTGAATCTGGTAGGGGAATATTGCCATATTCGGAGTCAAACGCTATTCATACTGTGGCGACGTGGCACCAGACGGTCAGAATGGTCACTGATTAGAGTCGTAAGATAACATTTATTAAGCATACATGCGTATCCAATGTTATAACCCGCAGAATTTAACTGGGCATTTCGATATGATGACGTAGTAAGGAGGTATGGACGCGTTGAAGGGACGGCAGTAGACAGTGGTCGGTGTTATCGGATAGCAGAATCCTGGCAAATGTCTAGCTGATTTCTGCGTGTTGTGTAATATATTTCGTAAGTTAGATAGTAATAAGATTGGATCTTGTAAGTAAGTAGAAATGTAAATTGTTATGTTGTGATGTATTAAAATGTGTTTTGTCCTTTGTTTCTTGTAAACTCTTTATCTTTAACTTTCTTACATTATTTTGTTTTTTTTTTTTAATTTGATGAATTAAACTATCCGTACTATTGATGACTTATTTTTAGAGAGGCACTGATGGCTTAATATGTGTTACACCATTTTCCAGTAATCTTTTACTATTTCGTTCACTTTTCGATTTGATCATTTACTGAACTGTTCTTGAACAATTATTAAAAAAACATTAATAAATATATTTTGTATCATCGGTTTCAAGAACTTTAATGTCTGAAGAAATTACAAAATTTCAATTACAAGGCAAACTTAAAGAATAATATGGTTAAAGTTCATTGATATAATCTTAATAAATTTATTTTCTCACTAGCTTATAAATTTCGTTCACAAGCAGAATAGGGCTCTACTAAACGTACATATTACCTCTAATAACGCTTTTCGCACAGCGCCATCTAGGGGGCAGCTATAAAATTACCCGCGACTAGTGCAAACGCATGAAATAAACTACAATTTACTACAGTTTTATATCAAATGCGTGAAGCTAAAGCACCAACTTCCCTGTTAATGGGGCGATAGTTGAGAAATATTGGAAATATTCTTATAAAACTAGAACGTGATAAATAGTTCCGTGTTAGTAAGGCTTGGTTCACACTTGATACGATGTGTGTAAAGGACTTTTTTATTGGTTTAAAAAATTTTACGTGTCGTGAATGATGAATATAGAAAAAGCATGTTAGGGATGTAAGTGCAGAGATATTGGCTTTCAGTGTTACCTGCGTGCACCTTGACGGAATTAGGTTGAGGATATAATAACAATATTTAAAGAAGTACTGCTCAATTTAGAATAATTAGATATAGTGAATGGCTTCGTTTTAAAAATAAGCTCGTGATACTTGTCTTTTTTAGTATCACTATTGTGGATAAAGTCATCATCATTAACAAGCCTTTTATAATTCCTCTATGGTACACTGACCTCCTCTCTGAATGAGAAGGGTTGAGTCCATAGTTCTCTCGCGATGTTTCCTCAGATATACTTATGTACATAGCTTTGCCTATGTATATAATGTGATTCAATTGTAATTTACACTGTCCACAATAAATACAGTTGACTGTTCTGAGTAGGAAGATGTAAAGGGGTGTAAGATATTAGTATAATAAAATATTATATAGATACTAAAGTTTATACAGACGGAAACATTGCAAAATCCATTTACATATATTTGTTTCAGCGTGCTCATTGTTTAATGGTAAGCATTCACTTTCTTTAGTCCGAGCTCTGAGCTTTTAATCCCACACTATGTTGCAGTTTAGGGTTGATTGTAACAGATATTGGGCGAACGATTTTTGAAAATTTCATTTGTTCTTTCGAAGTTTGACGCATAATGTTTACATGATTAATTTCAAGTCTGTACATATAGAGATATTTGGCACTGATTGCTTTCTCCCTACCCTGTAACGAACCTGGCGTAATATTTTTTTTATAATTGTATCGGTTAGTCTACGGCTTTGTATTTTATAATAAATATATGTGTACTATTAACAGATATACTTATGCAGTTATAAACATTTTGATAACAATATCTTAAAATAACTCATCCAAAACGTCCATGAGGGTCATAGTTGCCAAGACACTGGCAGTATTAACCCGCTAAACTCTAAACCTAAGATTTTGCATAATATTATTCTCAGTCATTTGTTTCTCATAGACAACAACAATTTTGTTTACATTTCTAGCAAAGTTTTTCTTCAATAACAATTAAACAGCAACAATTAAAAATATAAGAGCATTGTGCACTCCGCCCTAACGCAACATCTCTAAGACATTTATACCAGCCGCGCCGTATTTGCGAGCAGCTCGGCCCAGCCTTAAAACTGCCATTGTTATGTAAACTCTCGCATTTAGAGCCGAGAGAATGTCTCGCCATCTTTATGCGCCATTGACGGTGACTGACCACACTGAGCATAGCTAACGAAATAATTCATCCTGTACATCTGTGAAGTGGGGGCATGCGTAATATGGGCATGCTTTTGAGTAAGTAAAAGTATGACCATGTACTGAGCTATACAGGATGTTTTGTTTGACCATTGGCCAAACTTTTATGCTGATTACTACATAGAAATTATATGTGTGTTAAAGATTTCTTCGCTTCGTCTGTCTGTTTGTCCGATATATGAATATTTCCAAGTAAAAGCACAGTATATTAAACATTTTTGCACTTTGTTTTGGATTATAATATTTTCCTACGATGTGCTATCTGTATCACCTGGCAACACATATCTGTCTCATAGTGCAGTTAAAGAGTATTAATTAATATCTATTCTATTACAGACATCTTCATTTCATGTTTTGTTTTTATATAAAAATTGTCTTATATAAAATTCTTCTAATAATGATTCAGGGAACAAACGAAAGGCTTCGATGTCACGCCTGTATTTCTCCGAAGAGGTACGCAAAGAAGTGTAGTACCTACACTCCCACGTCTCACACTGTATGTTATAAGTCCCATGATGGAAGGGGACATAAATTACAAAATAAAGTATAATTGAAATGCATCAGACATATATGTATATTTTTATTGTTCCAGCGATACTTCAGCGTGCGACATACAAGGTAGGCCTCCTGACGATCCAGGGGGTCTCCACCTGCCTCTACCTCTGCATGGACGCTTGCGGGTTCCACTACGCAAATGTAAGTACACGTCGGGTTTCACACATTTATGATTAAAAGATCTGTAAGCAAACTAAGGCGTCTTTCAAGAATCTGGGTCAAGGAAGTTCATACAAATCAGGTGATGTCTTCTGTAAAAGAATAACAGATTTTTTTTCATTTAAAATGATCTTTTTGACACATTCTTTTATGTAAATATACACGTGAAAAAATATCCCGATCTTCCTTAACTTACTTTTCTGGTAAAATTACAAAAAATTTAAAGTCAAAGAATATCCTTATAACATTGATATTCACATCTACAAATGTACTCATGTAGGTACATAGATGTGAATATCATCTCTATCTTTATCTCTCTATATGTCATTATGTTACATTTACATCTGAGTTGTATGTCAAAATCGCGTCTTTACTTAAAGGTGTATGGCATTTATGACGAAAGAATCTTCAAGATTATGAGTTTTGTCACAAAATCCAGACGCATTTAAAATATATAAAAGCGTTGATCTCAATTTTTCATACAAAAAAAAATCGAGCCGTCGATTGAATATTGCAAGTTCTTATTTCTATGTTTATTCCGCTATTATATTTCCATTTACTCAGAAGTTATTAAAGTGAGGTAGGTAGAAAATAAAACCGCCTATAGTGGCTTATCTAAATGTTTTTCAATAAACGTATTTCTGTTTGTTTCAATGGAGCGTACACACCGGCTGCGGGACGCCGACGAACGACTTTAACCAAACATTGCTTAGGGCGCGACCACACTGACCGAGGTTAGCGATGTAATAAGTTACGGCGATAATAATATCAGATACACAGATGATAATATCAAATGCAGAACCTGTCATATAACAAAGATGTTACATACATTTTTACAAGTCTATATAAAAAAATTACATTCAAACAGAACGGACTTCACACAAATATTTTCTCTAGATGACAATCAGACCCGTAACTCTTGGCGCTACAGTCAGATTAACTAACCAACTGATATAACAAATGTATAGATAATTAATTTGGAAATAAAAGTGAATTTGGAAATAAAAATATATATAAATAATTCCACCCTCGGACACAGGAAGAACACAACAGCGAATACATAGTGCCCAATTTCGCAACCAGATTTCCTAATAAACGGACCACCAGGTCATTGTACGATTTAAGAAGGAAGGTAACATAGAAGTGTAATAAAACGATATTTTCTAAATAATTTGTTATCACTTATCATGACAACACCTCATCACTACAACCAATAAGCATAAAGCTTTCTCCTACCCCCGGTTGTTCCATTACCAGACTTACAAGTGGACAAGCCAGTGTTAAACCTTTCTCTCAGCTGCGATAAATATACAAGATGCAAAGCAATCAGTGACAATAGGCAATAGCTATTAAATCTTCGCTCTCTGCCCGGTATAACGATGTAATAATGTCTTTCTATGTATGTACAAATCGCCAACGATCAGACGGTAGCTTAACGAGAACCCTGTGTATTAACTGTCATCGCTGTGACGCAACTCATACGCGGAAGCTGGGTCGTAACGCGGCTGGTGCGATGCATATCGCGCGAGTATCGCCGACTATCGCCGATCGCGGTCTGCGGTAACCTCTTCATTTGAAAACTTGTCGTGCCACCTTAGTTAGTAGCCTAGCTTTGAGAACGTAAACATTTTTAATGTCACATACACTGTGAGCCCGTCATCGTTCACTGCTGGACATAAACCTCTCCAACGGTACGCCACTGAGATTTAAGGTATATAATGATATATATTATGTATAGGTATGTACTGTGTCAATAGCGCTTGGTGTAGGTACTCTACCTACCTTTTAAAAGACATAGCGTGGCGATAGAATATTAATACTACCGTTTTTATATATTCGTCATTAAAATGTTACTTTAACATGAAATTTAGATGCTTGTCAGCATAAGTAAGTAAATACAGCTTAAAATAGTAATTACTAAGTAAATAGCAAATAGTAAGTAAAGAGCAAAAACTAAGTAAACACTGTATAGCAAGTAAATAAAGTAATAAAAGTAAGCAAAACACCGGACAATTATAACTACATAACGTTGTAACAAACCACAGACCCTATACATATAAAACTAGTTCATTTCAATTAACCTTACGTAGGTATTTTCTAAAAAGTATACCGATGAAATGGAAAGGAAAGACATTTTAATACAGCCGGTAGACTCCCGTCGGGTGCACTTCTCGTCAATTTGACACGACAGTGTGAACATTCATTCATTCAAATGTCCGTAAACGATATTAATAGTGTCACTTTACTTCACCTTGGAGTCGAACACAGACACTACTTTCACCGATAATGACAGCTAATGGATCTATAATTTAATAGAGCTTCTGATATACAGCAGATAATTCTGCAAACGATTGGCATTAAAAATATTCGGCGACTCTTCCTTTAAAGAGCGTGAAACTGCGAACTCTATCGGAAGTTTACAAACTATCCTCGGCTCATGTTAAAATCAAATGTTTTTTCGACTATCGGTATAACTCGGTGACAGGTGAACAAATCTGTGTTATCGAGGTATGTGTGGCATCGAGGATCCCGGGTTCAAATCGTGGCGCGGACCTTTTTACAAGAGAAACGTACGTTTTAGAATTAATAACATTTGCTTTTAAAGTGAAGGAAAACATAGTAAATAAACCTGCACATCACAGAGTTTTGAAAAAAAAAAGGTTTCTAAAGCGTGTCAAATATGTCAACCCGCAATTGGCCAACGTAGCAAATCAAAACTTTCTTACTTTATCATGATACCTAGTCCAACAGTAGAACGATAAAAGGGTTGAAAATAACGGACTCCTTTACAATTCTGTGTTCTAACAGTTGGACAATAAAGAAAAACGGAACATCTCGCTTGTAATCCCCCAAGGGCTAGACAGAGGAGTGTAGCACATTCCCAAGTTTCACCAGGACACTTACACTTGCATATTTGCGTTAATATGGATAACATATCTGTTTACTCCTTAGGTAGTGATAGCCTAGTGGTTAAGAATTCAGCCTCTCACTCCGGGGGTGCTGGGTTCAAATCCATGGCGCGCAC
>DWME01007517.1:0-12560 GCA_018244795.1 Parelbella ahira ahira
CGAACCTTGCACATTACCAGCTGTTCACTTTTTAGTATCAATGCAATCAAAATAAGTGAAAAACCTAATTATCTAGTAACGCCGTAATGAAGTCCGTAGAATTGTTGACGTCACTGCAGCGATTAATAAATTTATCAAATGGAATTGTGACTATAATAATACTTAATGATAAGATTTAATGTAAATATTTTGTTCATGCAAAGTTATAGGTAAACAATGCCTCACAGCGGCCCCGCAGATTTCGCGGAACTAATTACCTGAGTCGCCTTCGGAACGTCATTACAGAAAGTTTCACAGCGAATGCTATTTTAAACAAAGATTTTTAAGTAAATCGAAAGAGTATGTTTATAAAACCACAGTCTTTCATTGCTTAGTGCGTGTTGTATTTGTTCGAAGCATTTTGTCAGTACACAGGGAAACAAGTCGAAGACAGTTACGGCGACAATACATGGAACAGGTGGTATATGAACGTTTTGTCTATTATGTGTTGGCATTTCCGGTGTTGTTTTAAGGAGAGGGAAGTGAGCGTATCGGTGTGGCAGTACATAAGACACATGTGCCGGCGCACGTGCCGCGCCAGCTGCGCGCGGCTCCTCTCCTATCTCCTCAAAACATGACACGTGCGCTTTCGGGAAATCGAAGGCTTCGTGTCCATTGTCTCGCTTGCAGAAGAGCGAAAATTCATTGTCGCTCCTATCAGCTCCTTACCTGTGTCGATTGTTTTCTCGAGCAACTGCCTGCCGTCGGTTGCGTACAGTTATTACCTATAGCACTTTACCAGTATTATTACTTTTATATCATTGCGCCAGATCCCTTAGTGGGTAGGCAGAAAGTACCGAGTGCTAAATAATTCTAATTCTAAATCTGACGTGGTTCTTCTACATTCTGGCTACACTTTTAACTTATTCTTGTGTGTGGCTCGAAATCTTTTGAAATTTTTTTATGTCACATTGTTTTGCGCCTACTTATTTTCAAATTCCATGTCCATATGATTATTATAATTGTAATATTTTTTCTTTTACGCAAGTAATTGTTGATCTGATATATCCATGTCCAGTTTAAGAAGGTTCCGGTCTCCGGTGACTGCTCTTAGAAAAAGAGTGGCTAAATGTATACAGCTACGTACAATATTCTATCTTATCTTATCTTAATACGTATCTTAGTTTTTATCAAACTTAAAGTTTCGTGTTAGGAATTAAAACCCTACAAGTGGAGGATTCAATTCCAACCCGCCACACTATAATTGATTTGAGAATACTGTAACATGAGTGTCTCTACATCATTCTTGTCTGTCGCTAGGAAAAGTTTAATTTTTTACTTATTTTGTTTCACAACTATGCATGTTTAAGTGTTCCGGTGATTGTTTCGTGTTTTTTATGATTTTATGTTATTATTTAAATATCAATTTGCCTGATAAATTGACGGGTGTCATCTTGGTAATGAAAAATTAAAAAAAAAAAATTTTGTATCGTAGTTCTAGAACTTTCTAATGAAAATTACAGTCAGAATAAGAAATGTTAAAATCAAAATTACATTTGGTTGCGGCAAGTGCTGGCGCGAGAAATGCGTACATCTTGGCATGCAGTTGATGGGGTGACGGGAGGCGCTGTGCACATCTTGATGTTATTGATTTTATTCTTGTTTCCCGCGCTCCGCTGCACCCCCTGCCCCTGCACACCCGCTTTCTCCGTTCCTGTTCCGCCGTGCTCGCGTCTTGCCGTCGCCATGATACTGCGCCCTCATAGTTTACTCACGAAATTTTCAAAACACAGTCACGTGGTAACCGCATGGCACTCGCCTCTGTTATTTTGTCTTTAAAGATTCTTTGACGCTCAGTCCTCAATGACAAAATGATCAATGAAGCATATAAATTCCTAATGTGTATGTAGGTAGGTATTAAGTGTTATTTTAAAACTTTCAAGCTTAATAATAGCAAACTAAGATATTGTGACCGACAAATGTATCCAAATTCCAAATCGCAACAGTATCTGGAATATTCGGTGAAGCGCTGGTTTTTTTGGGTGTTGTTTATACTACATAATATGTCACAACACCAGAGACAGCAACATTTATTTGCGTGTTTTCATGTTGATGTGCAGATAGTGGATTTGTAATGAGTATAGTAATTGAAGTAGGTGGTGGAGAGGGAGTCGTACGAGGAGTGCAGTGCCGTGCTGCGGTACGGACAGGGGCAGGGAGCAAGCGATGGAGGCACGTCGCGCGCGGCGGCGCGGGGGCGGCGGGGCAGGGGGCGCTCGATTACACCAACAAGCGGCGTACGTACCGCGGCCGTGCGATTATTCCGTCCACTGAGCGGAGGACGTAGTCAATGCCTTGCTTGCGTCAAGCGTCGTGTTTGTTATTAGTTTAGTCTGCAACGCGCTTTCGGACCGAAAGGTTGTGTTTGCGCGGTGTCTTGATCTTATTATTGATACTTATTTATTAGTAGAAATTTAAATAATTCGTTGCATTCCATAGCAAATTTCCTGTTTATTAAATATCTTAGATAGTTATAGTGAAATTAAAGGCTTCTGAAGTCCACCTGAGCAAGCTTCATGAACTGTGATTGTGTTTTGGACCGTTTGAAACGAATATAAAACGATAAAAAATAAACATCGCGAGTGACGGGTAGAAATGAGCGGATTGACCATCAGAGTTAAACGGGGATTGAGGGGTAGTGCCACGCTGATCGAAGCGGCCAACAGAATTCTGAAACTTCTCGGAGTGAGCTCCACCAAGCGCGGGAAACAGCCCTCGCCCAAATCGACGAAGGTAAGGTCAACGGCTCCTCGCTTCACATTTGTATTTAGTGAGCACTTGCGCGTCGTAAACAAACTGCGATCGTTTGTTCGGTGTCACCTTGTAGTTCCGATATCTAAAGCGCGAGCCGTGGACAGTTACAGTGTGTTGAGGTCGCTCGGAGAATAATTAAAACCGTTGCATACGTGTACGTGGTAAATAAATAAACGGAGCAAGGTGAAAGTATGGTAACGAGCTTGGATTCTAACGAACGAGGCCAAGTAAGCGCGACTTAGAAATTTAAATTGTTTCGACAAAATAATTACGAATTGCTTTCTTATGAATCTTAAATGTTATTAATAATTGAACATTGTATTCGAAGATCGATTTACATAATTTATAACGTAATAATATTTATGACTAATCTGTGCGTATCAATTTAACTGTAATTTTAAGAAAAGGTTTATATTGTAGGTTTATATAGTTTTTATAAAATGTGCAACTGTGTTTATTACGCAATTTCTTATATATAGTATACATGTATAGATTATAGATATGCATTGTACTGCTCTGTGACGTCGACACCGAGGTAACGTTGGCCAAAAAGCGCAGTGATGGATCAGTCGACGAACATCGACGTGGCCGCAAGTCGGTGTCGCAAGTCGCCAAGCGTAACGTGTTGATAAACTTTCGCTGCTTCAGTACTACGTCTAGGCGCGCACTTTCGCTCGCCATTTCACGTGCACCGCGGAATGTAGCCGATTGGTAATCAATCGCATCGCTCTCTGGCAGTCGGTTACTATTTTCATTCCATTGATGTGAATAGATAATCTTTGTATGTCGTAGTATTGTATTTCAAATGGTCACTGATCCTATCCTTAACCTCGTAATCAATTACTTATTTTTCCTCCTCCTCCACAAAATTTCCAAATACTTTTTTCTTTTAAGCGAATCGATGTTATTCAGTCGTTTAATTATTAAGTTCTTGTAAAACGCAGGTAAATATAGGAACAGGAAAATATCGAACAATACAACGAGTTTATTTATATTTCCAATAAAAGTCAGTAGGTTAACAGTTACATTAGGTATTTTACGGATCGGGATAGAAAGTTATCGGCGGCATGAGGTATCGCAGCGCAGCGGACGGTGCGAATGTCGGAGACGCTTATTCGCAAGCGAGCAGCGTGGAGAGGTGCAGGCGCACGAGTGCGCGCGGGCTGCGGCGGCGCCGCCGCGCTACTTGTTTGTTCACGCGCGGCCACCGTGAGCGGCTTGTTTACCGCCGCGGCCGACGCACGAGCCGCTTTGCACTTTGTTCACTATTTTCAGGAAAGCAAGTCATTTCGTTACTATATTTGTTATATTATGTCAAACAATATTCAGTTATTTTATTCTCGAATTGTCAGTTCAACGATAAACAGCCGAATTTCCTTCCACAGACGTCTGACAACGTTGTGAATCCCCGTTGTGATTGTGAAGTGAAATGTGAAATCTGCCACGAGTGGAATTCCATGCAGTTTTGAAATATGTAATAGCTGTGTTATTATGTTTATAAATACGCAGAGTCATTTGAGGACAAAGAAATACAATCAATAAACATTTGAGCAGGGTCGAGCATTATCGCGGTCGTTGCTTTATCTGCTATTCACGAAAAAGTGTAATTTTAATTATTTGATAACAAAAAGAACAGTTTTAAAGACAATCATTCATATTTTGTTGTGTAGGCGCCTCTTGGTAAACTTTTGAATGATTAGATAAGTGTACAGATTGAGCAGGTATGAAAAATGATATTGAAAAGTTTACAAACACTACGCTAGGTATATTTTCTATTAGTACGACAAAGGACGACCAGTTACAAAGGCGCTCAGTTCAAATGAACGAACGGAATGCGGACTTCATGAATGATATACGTGGCGCGCGCACCGAGCGGCAGCCGGATGTTGCGTTCGCGCTCGCACCGCTCACTGCCCGCCGCTGCAGCCGGAGCTATTCGGAGAGTGCTTTTATTTGCATCCGTGAGAGAATCCGTCGCGGAGCCGTATATTCGTAAATGTCGCGCGCATGCTATATAAGCGCAGGCGGGCTCGTAAGGAGAATTGGTCGATGTGTGTCGTAGGTGCGGTCAACGACGCAGAGGGTCTCGCCAGAGGGGATCGAGGTCGGCGCAGTGGAGCAGGCGCGCGGGCGGTGGGAATGCGCGCGAGTACCGTTGCGGCGAGTGGCCGCGCCGCCCCGGAATGCGAGACCCACTTGCGGTGTGCGCGGACCACCTCGCTTACTTTGTGACTCATGCGCCACTTTAATTGCCCGCTCTCGTCGGCCGGCTCGCTGTACCGCTTCTCGTTCTAAGCAGCAGACGTTATAGACTTCCATAACTTAGAGAATTATAACAAATGTAGGCAGTTCATATTGCAAAAACGCACTTTGGAGGTAAAAACGTACAAAAAGTCAATGAAATTAATTCATTAATGAAGACTGCATCTAAATTTTTTATCAGTTAAAAAGATTTTGGGAAAGCTATTTTTGGAGTATGGTTCATACTTTGCTGGTTAGTTAATATTTGGGATCTAGATTACTTCTGTTAAGTGTTCATGTGAGATTACTAGTGAGACAGATTTTGCCGTCTCTTCCATCGTCTCTAGTTGATGATATTAAATGAGAGCAATATTTTTTGTCGAAGCGTTAGTAAGAAAAAAAAACAAAAAACTCATAGAAATTGGATCATCGAACTGTTGGCGAGGCCAATGAACGTGGAGGCAACGCTTCGAATACATGACTCGTTTAGTTTTAAGCTTATTTTGATTCATTAGCGCATGTTCATAACAAACTTTACTATCCGTACAGTTTGAATCTGTACATTTTTCTTGGCATTCATAAAAATGTTTCACTGAAGCTGCGAAGCAGAGTATGTTGATTGCAAGCGAGCAAGGGTAATAGGTTATCTTCATATTAAAAACAAATATTTTGACACGTCAGGTGACATTCGAGATGATATGGGAGTATTTTAGTGTTCAGGTTGACATAAACGGTTCAATTATAAACTACAACTAGAATTATTTTGTATCAAGAACGGCTGCATCACTATGCGACGTGTTTCTATCTAGTGACCAGGCTAATGAACGAACTACGTTGCGCGGTCGCGTCAATACGTTAATTTTTGTAGTTTACATCAACTTTAACTAAAATAACTTCTAATATATTTTCTTTGTCAGCGCTACTTCTTTATTTAAACTCCTTTTCTCCTTGTTACAGTCAAACGGCCGGGCCGGCAGTGAAGTGCGAGCCCCCATTGCGACCACGGAGGCTACTGTGGAGTCGCCGGTGAAGATGCAAGCCTCTCAGGCCACTGCGACGCCGGTGCCGACGCCGACCTCCACGCCTGCCTGTAGCCAATCCTACCGATATACAAAACGCACTGCCAAGGATTATATATTTGGCAAGTTAATTGGTGACGGTTGCTACAGCACAGTTTTTCTCGCAAAAGACATTCACACTGGAAAAGAATATGCAAGTGAGTCTTTGTTCCAATGATAATCCAACAAATACATATATATGTTTGACCCTTTTAAAATTTATTTTCTAAAGTTACAAGGCAAATAAATTAATCTTATATTACTTTCTTTTCCAGTCAAAGTTTGTGAAAAAAGCCACATAATTCGTCACAAGAAAATTCCGTACGTAAAACGCGAGAAAGATGCCTTGAACATGCTGTTCAATGTCCCACATGGATTTGTAAAACTATATTGTACGTTTCAAGATGAGGAGAGACTGTACTTCGTTCTGTCATACGCGAAGAACGGGGAACTATCACATTATATTAACAATAAAGTAGGCTCTTTTGAGCTTAATGTAGCTAAATTTTATGCTGCCGAGTTATTGTTAGCACTAGAAAAAATGCATGCTTTGGGAATTATCCATCGCGACTTAAAGCCAGAAAATATATTACTAGACGAAAATATGCATTTACAAATCGCTGACTTCGGAACTGTCAAGATACTGGACCCAGAAGCGATACGATGTCCTCCTGAACCAACCCCTGTAGCTGAGGATGACGATCACAGTCCGACGAGAAATGATCGCTCAAGAAAAATTAGTTTTGTAGGCACAGCCCAATATGTCAGTCCTGATTTATTGCAGAATCGGGTAGACACACGAGCTTCGGATCTCTGGGCGTTTGGCTGTATCGTTTATCAAATGATAGCGGGCTTGCCACCATTTTACGCTCCCACAGAATTTCTAACATTTCAAAAAATACTCAAGATGGAGTATGAATTTCCAGATGGCTTTCCTGCCGATGCAAAAGATTTAGTAAAGAAACTTCTGGTTTTAAACCATACGCAAAGAATAGGAGCCAAAGATGAGGGCGACACGTATGAAAGTATTCGCCGACATCCCTTTTTCGAAGGCATCGACTGGGAAAATATTTGGGATCAAACACCGCCCACTATTAGTCCAAATTTAGAAGAATACAGTGTACCAGAGCACCTGGAGCCGGGATTGGGAAAGGATCAAATTATGCGCTTATGGGAGTTCGACCTTTCTACTGCTAGAGGTATTTATCATAAAAATTCATACTTTTCGTATTTTTATCAGAGATGACCATTTTTAGCAAAAATATCTATACTTTCGCTGGCAATCACTCACATTTAATAGATCCGCACCACTTACTGTTTTTGGGATTTCAAATTGTTGGAACTTTGCAATCATAGGAGTAAGCCGTTAATCCTTAGATGTGATAGGCGTTTCGACGTTGTTAAAATCACCATCAATAATACAAACATCCGATATGTATTAAATCGAGTCATTCTTACTAAGCCTAGCTATAGTTTTATTGACTAGCCTCCTTAGCGGTCTTAATACTAACCATATTTTTTTAAACCCAACAATTCATATGAACATTGTGTTTCATTTCAAATTTCAGTAATACTTCAATAAATGATTGGCTGAGTATTTGCACATTACAAGGTGTCTGGTTTTCGTAGTCTTTAAAATTTAAATTATCGTTTGAGAATTCTTTTCCGGGTGTAGCGTCGGGTGCCGATTGCAGGGATTTATTTAGGGATCAATAGGGTTTAAAATGTCCTTGGTTACACTTTTTTTAAAGCTCTCAGTAGTTCGCGCCGTAGAGACTTAGGCGAGGGATGTTTGTCATATATGTTTCTCTTATTACTTGCAGCCGGTGAATTTGATTCTGTGTTGCAAGGTTCCGAGCAAGTACTTTCAATAAATGTCTTTGACGGTATAGGAGAGCATTCAATACATTCGATTACTGGCGTTGATATTGGGGATGGAGGTACGTACAACGTAGGTATGTACTGTTGTATTCAGCCATTAATTCTCTTTTCGTTTGTCTTTTTTATGTCGGACACATTTTAGTTGTAGCTATTATTATCCGTTATAGTTATTGCTTTTACAATACTCACAGTCGAAATTAGCATGCGGTCTTTCACGTTTGGAGCGTAGTTTTATTATACTTACATTCAAGGTATACTTTAGCGTTTTCCAAGACGCGAAAGTCAAACTCCTAGATTCTTCTAATTATTTTTGGTTGTTTACTTGTGTACCACTTACACCGATTTCCGTGACGCCATTTGGAAGTATTGTGAAAATTAAGTCATTGTCTTCTTTTTTGGGTTGGGATTTTTCTGGTTTTCCTAGATTTAGCTTCTATATTGGTGCTTCTTTTAATGTAATTCTCGTAAGTGTCAAAATCCATCTCTTCTCTGAAATGTTTGGAATATTCCCATTAATTTAACTTCTGCGCCTGGACGTCCATTAAATTCACAAGACGCGGTCTGTGATGATCACAATCGTATCGGGCTAGCCGCTAGATAATGTAATGCGTGGAGGCGTGTCGGGCGCACGCGGCGCGGTCGGCCACTGCGCACGGCGAGCGTCGGTAAGGCGGCCCCTAGCACATGTTGCGGTTCGTCGTCGCTGTTCGCTAGCGCAGTGCTGCGGTGAGCGCGACGTGGTTGTTTAAAATGTCTATCATTGGTTTATGGATTGCTGATTTTTAGGAGTTGTATTTGTGTAGTCAATGCCTCGTTGTTCAGGTGGTTGCAAACGGAACTGCCGATCGGGAGGTCCTGGGTTCAAATCCTGGGTCGGGTTCTATTAGATTTTTCTGATTTAGAATTCCTAGTAGTGACTCGTAGTGACATTAGTAGTCTAGTAATGATTACAGGCGTGAAGTTACGTTTTTGTATTTGTTTAGTGAGATTGAATTTGTTAGTTTTATTTAACTCTTGAAATCAGTTAAATGCGGACTATTTATTGTGGAAATGGCAGTAGAACTTTAAATATACGTTGCAATTTTATTGGAACCACTATTATACCATTAAATGATTTTCGTCATTTGTTCCAGGAATATTAAACATCAGTCCCGAAGAAAGACGTCATCGTCTGGAAACTCAGGCTAGAGAAAATAAATATCACCAGTTCGTGGACGGGGAGCTCATACTGAAGCAAGGCTTGGTGGAGAAGAGAAAGGGCCTATTCGCGCGCCGTCGCATGTTGCTGCTGACTACGGGCCCGCGGCTCTTCTACGTGGACCCCGTAAACATGGTTCTCAAGGGCGAAATACCGTGGTCATCGGAGTTGCGGGTGGAGGCGAAGACGTTCAGAATATTTTTAGTTCACACTGTAAGTTTCTTGTGCATAATTATTAATGCAATGCTCAGTTTCATCGAGTTGCTCGCGTGCGGGTCGAGGTCGAAGTAAAGTAGAATGTCAAATGAAAAGTACCGAAATGTTTTCAGCCCAACCGCACATACTTCCTGGACGACCCGCAGTCGTACGCCCTGGAGTGGAAGAGCGCCATCGACGAGGTGCGCATCGGCACGTACGGCCGCGACACCACCTAGTGCGCGCCGCGGCCGCAGCCTCGCGCCGCCGCACGCCGAGTGCACTTCTAGGATGTAACTAGCCTTCATTTCGAGTACCGATTATCACCCGGACATCATTTGACGATGAAGCGGTTCGTGTTCTGATCGACGGGCGCCGCCCCCGGCCGGGCGCCGCCGGCCCGGGGAGTGTCGCGAGACGACGGCGTTGGTTCCCCGAGATACATCAGTGTCGATACTGAACGACTGATTCCTACTAGCGTGTCCCTACTATCTTAAATTATTGTTATTTAAGTTACTTATTTAAATGTGGAGAGGCGGTGAGGTGTAAATATTCGTCGTAAATTATTACTGCGATCGGTTAGGTGTAATATAGCGGCTCCGCAGCCGGCCTCCGGCAGCGGACTCGTCAGTCGCCACCCGCGTGTTCACGAAGCCCACTCTTGTCGGCGACTAGGTAATTTGTAGCTAAATGAATATTATTTATTTTATTTTAATTTCGCCAACGGAGTGCGGCCGCTGTACAGTCGTATCGTTAGCGAGCAGGAGCGGGCCGCCCGCGCCGCTCGCTCCCCGATAGTGATAAAAGCCTCAGTGCTTTACGCACTATAATCCTACCTTAGCGAAAGTATACGGAAAATTCCACCGAAGGTGACCCTAATGCAGATGTAGAAGCGCTCAGTGCCCAGATCGGCCGGCGCACCCGGCGCGACCTTGTGTTGTTTCCATTCGTAAGCTTACAGAGATGTTATCAATGTCATGGCCGGTGTCTTCTACTTTTTACTAAAGACTATAGTTGTGTTCGGACGGTTGAGGCGGGATCGTATTTCCTTTAGGTTAATAGTATATTTAAATGCCTAAAACTTGCCTGGAATAATGATTATGGTGGCGCTAAAATGGGATTTAATCCGTATTGAACCTCGTAGTAAATTTATAGGCTAATAGTATTGCGATCGCTGTTCGACGACCGGTTACTTTTTGGTAGTTAAAGTATATTTTCGACTATGCGACACTTAACTGTTTGTGTACATTGATCTTCACCATGACATTGTTACTAATAAAACTGCATTTAAAATTAAATAACTGTTAACTATTGTAATTGTATTTTAAAACATTTTTATTGCGTAAATTCCGTAACATAACAGAATAAGAAATTGAAATAAATTGAAGTTGATTTTTATGCAGCCTATTTATTTTATTAATCCCAAGATACCTTGACTTACATTAAAATGTCATAAAAAAGTATTAAAACATGCAAAAGTCTTATTATTTCATTTTATAATTAAATTATAAGGTTAATAAAAATACAACAAAAAGATAGCCGGATGTAACTCTGCAACCGATGGTAATAAGATATCTTTCTCTGTATCAGTTCTGTATTGAAAAGAAGTAAACAGTACCACTCCACAGAACTTCCACAGAAGTGAAAGAATATGTATAATATGTATATTATTTGTGTGGTGTAGTACTATAGTTACATTTATAGTTTAATACCGTTATGTTCACAAAAAACTTACAAAAACATCACTTGTAGAGAATATATCAGTTATAGAAATGTTGTAAGCCAATTAAACTGTGTAGTCGCCAATGGAGGGCGTAAAGAATTTTTGAAATGTAATTATGTACAAAAATGTATGAAGGACCCAGTGTTCTTATATAGGTACTACTTCTATTGTGAGGCAAAACTTACTATAAAAGTTTGTGTCTAAAGATGTCCATCTTACACCTCCGGAGTAGCAATGTGCAGGTCACTAGCCTCAAATGGACACACATTAACTATTACTACAGGTTAGGGTTAGAAGCGATAATTTCCATTGATAGATATATTGTTAATTATCTTGATAATATCTGGATAATTATCTTTATAATGATAAAATATCAGTTTTACAGGTATCCAAATACTATTTGCCGCGCCTGCATATGTATATCCAACCCCCATATTTAACCCCCTGCCCACTTGCATCATACTGCAGGTCTGCCCTCTGCTAATTTGGGACCCCTATAACTGCACTTGTACCAACATAACATATACTAATTAGACTAATGATACTTATAGGCCCTATTCCTACAGTTCTGTTCACCTTGACAGGGTAGTATTGTGTGAATGATAATGCATTAATTTAGATAATGCATCATCATTCAGCCAATCTATTACCAATTTAACACCTATAATCTTTCTAATAACTTGGTTCACTCACTGATACCAACAGTATTATTTGAGGCCAGTTTGGTGCTAGTATCAATTCGTGATACTGCTGCTCTTTATAACTCTCTTAGCTTAAAAATTTTTGGAAATATTTAACATATCGTAATGTGTTAAACCAGATCTGCCAGTCTCTTTGTGTATATCATCACTCGATCTAGCTGGAGCACGCTACGTGTGCTAAATCACTCCACTCCCAAACTCGTGTACTGTAACCAATGGCTGTTTAAAGCTTCATATTACCACCTAGTACAAAATATTTAGTGATCAAATTTTATGGTAACAAATACTTGTTCGCGGTCTCGAATACTTTCATATTTTTTAAATTGCCAAGAATATTTGCCGAGTTGGTGGGACTGATAAAGATTTCACACAGTAGCGCGTCTATATGTATCATCGGCATCATTCAATACACCAACGTACGGTAGGAGTTGCGCGATCACAACAACACCAGAATAGATTCAAGTATCCTTTCTCTATTGTCTAGTTTCTCAAAATATTACAAGTAAGCTTTAGATACGAATAAGTGACAACAACTACGTACATATACAGACCTTACGAAAGAGCAATGTAAATTTAGTCGTTTAGAGACAAACATTTTGATAGTTTCCGAACTCCAAATTGACAGCAGTGTCACTTCTCTGTTTTTGGGATTGCACGAACACGATATCGAAAGGAAAGTATCGATACTGTAGTTAGTGTTGCCGATCGATAGTGGACTATCGATAGTAGTCCGATAGCAAGACTATCGAGTGAATAATCGATAGTATCGA